>JARJLF010000756.1:0-137701 GCA_029378395.1 Mycena leptocephala | reverse complement strand
ACGATGGCGTGACACTGGGAACGAGTCAGCGGCTGCTCCGAAGAGCAATATACGGCTAACCTTGCCGCGCTTTGACCCCGCGTGTATGATACACAATGTCCGCGATATTAATATATTTGTCCACTGCCAGTGATCGCGCTGTGGTCCACGGAGAGAACGGACGGACCTCATCGTCGCCGTCATCGTCATCGCTTCATGACCCGCCTGGCGCTTCTTGTATTTGGTGATTGCCTTCACCTGTGGTAGACATTCAGAACGGGCGGGAACATCAAGAATTAATGGAGCGATGATACCTTAGACCCGTCTTTATCGTATGTACCCTACTCCGTCCGAGGAAGAGCAAGCTCTGATCCTGCAGTACTTTCTCCTGCCATTTGTTGGACCAGGGTGACACTGTCCAGGCTTCGGATCTTAGTACCGCCAAATTTGGGTCCGGTTTAGGTCGAAGTAGAGGAAAGAAATTAGACCGAGATTGGAGATCGATTGAAAATTCGGGGTATCAGCATGTTTACACGGTGGAATAATAAACAGCACCCAACTTGAACCGTTTCGGACACAGAGGATCCATTCAACCACGCTTGGACACCCTGGGAAACAACCAGTCATGCGTGGCTGGTTTCCTATATTTTCTCACCACGAAAGGAAAAAGGTTCACAGCAGAGATAAATACCCGCCAGAATTACAGTTACTTGACGTAGGCCGCCGGCATGAAGCGTGCTCTATGCGGGGCCACGACTCGCCGTTGCCGTATAGTCGTAGTCAGTAACGCGCCGCAGTCCGGTGCAGCGACACGCGATAGCCACGAGGCTTAGGCCGAGACCTGATCAATAATTTAAGATTCAGACGGCTGTTGGTGCATGAGCAGTGGCAGAAATAATGATACGCGCCTGCTGTTCAAGATACCGATCACTAATTCAACATTGGGACGGCTGTCGCTGCAAGGGCACTGGCAGGAATAATGATAGGTGCCACAGGTTCAAGATACTTTTGTACTCAGCCTCGGCTGGCTGAAAGCTAATTTAATATTGAGACAGTTCCGCCGGTGGCAGAAACAATAGCAAGCGCCAGTGGTTTGATTTCGATACTTGTGTATGGATTATTGAATGAACGAAGCAGTTGATGAACGCACCTGAGCAGAGGGAATATTGGATATTGCATTTGAAGGCCGTGCTGTCCAGTTGCTGGCCGTCAGTGTCAAGGCATGGCGGTGTGAGAGCGAAGGAGGGCGTGTGGGTGCACTTGAAAATAATATAAAATCGCACCAGAAATCGAAGAAAAAGACAAGCCCATGCCACGAGGCCGAGGAGATCCAGACGAGCGTCAATCGAGCATTCACTCTGAGCGGAGAGACGCCGGGACACTTTGAGGGAGCTATGTAGTGGGAGTGAAATTCACAAAGGTAGAATGGCTGTGATGGGCGCGAACGTAGAAACAAGGGATCGAATGATTATGAAGCGCAGTGGTTCTTGATCAAAAAAACGAAGAGAAGCACGAGATCGATCCGACATCCGCGTTTAAATAGAGTGCTTGGGATCTCTTGGAATATGATGCGGCTTGGGACTTGCGAGAGAGAGCAGAGTAGGTCGGACACGTAGAGAGCTGCAATTTCGGCGTTGGAAATTGGGCGAGTTTGAGGAGGATCGGCGACAGTAACAAGCTCAGAGACGGTACAGCGCAGCAGCCGTAGGTTGGGGAGAAGCGAGGGGAATTAATTGTGTGCGACATGACAATGCAGCAGGAATGGAGGACCGACGTGCGACATCCGACACCCGACATCCGATTAAAATGGACGCATACACAGAAGCCGAGGCAGAATCGCTGTGTCAAGCCCTATGAGTAAATGAATGCGATCAGTGATAGCGTGAAGAAGCAATATTTCATATACCGTGACTCGTCCAAACCGCAAAAACGCAAAACGCCTGATCACGATGCGGGATTGTACCGCAGATCGAGAAGCCGGCTCCTGCAATAATCGATAGACTCGGTCTCTTGAATATTTGAATACAGTAGAGGCTGAGACGCCGCGAGTGAGTTCGCCGGTTGGAGTTAGACTTGAGATGGGGTGGTACTGCGGGGCGATGCGCGGTGGGATATCTCTTGAAATAGATCCCGGACTCAAGGCCGAGACGGAGTAAGCCTATGGAGCTTGGGGAACAGTCAAGCGTGCAGAGTCCGAATAGCAGTTAAACGCGCAGGGGGTCTGCAATGCAGTTACAGTACAGCGTGCAGAGAAGTCTGGATAGCAGTTTAGCGCGCAGAGAGGCTGAGTGGCAGTCCAGTAAAGCGCGCACAGCGGGTGAATAGCAGTCAAGTGCGCAGAGGAGTCTCAGTAGTGGCACAATAAACGGCGCAGAGACATCGCCCCGTTCGCTATGCCGAAATGAAATACGTCCGAGATGTGATGAAGCGAGACGCCGAGATCCTGGAATAGAATTTAAAAGACAGACAGCAGGTGTTGCACGGAAATCGGGACGAAGTACAATTGGGAATAGAATGTGAGAAGAGACTGCAGGAAGCAAGAGTCGAATCATTCCACGCAACGGTTAGTTACAGTAGATGGACGGAGATCGGAACGAAGTACAATTTGCAATAGAATCCAAGAAACAGCACGAAGCCAGCTATTTCACAGATGTCGGAACGAAATATCAGGCCTTGAGACTTGAGGTACATGTCGATGAATTCAGATCCTGGAATAGATTGTGAGAAGAGAAAGCGGGAAGCAAGGTACTTCACCGAACGCGAGAAGAAAGAGAAGAAACGACGGGAAGCAAGCCAATTATTTCACGGAAAGCGGATGTCGGAACGCAGTAGGATTTGAAACAGCAAGGAGAGCCAGCCCGAGGCAAGATATTTCATGGATATCGGAACGAAATTAAAGGATTCGAGTGAGGCTCGAGGTAAATACGCGCAGCATAATAGGGACGCGGAGAGCGTAGGATTGAGATTCGGAGGTGCGGGGTGCATACGCGCAGTATACACAGAGGACGTATCAACCGGGGGCCGGACAACGAGGCAAATGGGTAGGTAACCGAACGCGCACGTCTACACTGCATTTGATAGTAGATACATTGAGGCGTCGGGATCCTGGAATAGCGTGCAACGCGGGAATGGAAAATCCGTGTCGGACACGGAAGGAAGGAGGAAGCACACGTAGTCTCTGTGTTAAGAAGCGTCAGAGGTAAATGAAAAGTCAAAGCTGGAATGAAAGCCGCGTTTGGAGGTGTTGGAAGATCGAGCGCCGTTTCGTTTCGGGCGAGGATGGGGCCTAGGCTGGAGCAGTATGAAAGCAAAGGGTATCGAGACTACTTGAAATGGACGCTGTCGTTAGATAAGCAGTGGCGAGAAGCAAGAAGGAGAGACGGGCTGAACTCCGATCGACGCTGTAGGCAAACACGTACACATCACTTCATCATCCTTGATCCTCTTCTTCACTTGCTTCTTCATCGACTTGCGCACGGTTGGCTAGCATCCGTAAGTTTGCTCCTCCGTTTTGTCTCCCTATTCGAGTCTATTCTTCGCTATGACGTTCCTCTCTAATTTTTTCAGCCGTCTGTGGTATGACACCGCTGACGATCTTGGAAGCAGGATCAGGATGCCTAGTGCGACGAGCTCCAACACGCCCGCCGGCGGCACCGCAAAGCCGCGCATGTCTAGCCACCATAGCTCTAAGGGTCTCGTCCCCCTTGCTAATCAATGACAATGACAATGCTATGCCCACATCGCCCGCCAGCACGACAACGACGCCCGCCTCCCTGACGTTTGCGAGCCCTCCCACGTCACCCACCGCGACGTCGAAGCTGCCGCGCTTCCTCTAATCCCCTGCCCAGCGCGACCGCTCCAAGTCACTCTCCGTCGACCGGCCCCCGAGCGCCGCGTCCTCCTCCGCCTCGCAACCTGCCTCCGGCCGTCGCAGCGCCACCCGATTTTTTGAACTAGGGAAGGATAGGGAAAGGGAACGCGAGCGCCAGCGGATACGCGAGGCCGAGCGCCGCAGAGCTCCTGACGCTACACGAATCGCAGCAGACCTCGTCGACGTCGTACGACTTTGTGCCAAGCAGCCCACCTAGCGCGTACAGCACCGTGCGCCCGCACACGCGCTCCGAGCGGCATTTCTCTGCATCTACACCCCCGCCCTCTTCCAATTCTTGTAGCTCTGGCCACGGACAGCAACAACACCCGACGCTTGCACGCACCCCGAGTCGATTAGGCGTGGACAGCCCGCTGGCGACTAGGCTGAGAGGGTGGTTTACTAGTACCGTTGCTGCGCAGGCGTCTTTTACATCGTCCAACGCCGCTGCCACGAAATCCGAGTCGAAATCGGACGAGTCGCATAACGCTAACGCCAAATCCACCTCGAAAGCCAACGACAGCGCGACAACGAAGGGCAGAGCCGCGAGCAGCAAGACGCCTCTCCTCGACAAGGCGGTGCGATAGCTCCTCGACAGCGACGCCTCGCCTGATCGGAGGAGATCTGGCTGATGGGAGTGCGGCTGTGGGGTCGGGAGGACGAGGAGCGTGTCGCGGCTGCTGCGGCCGAGAAGGCGGGATCCAAGTCATCGAATGGGTCGGGGAGTGCTCACAGTCATTCGCACGGCGGACACCACCACGTCCATGACCCACTTGCGACGTCAAAGCGGCGCAGCGGCTCCAAGTCGCGGGACGTCGACCCGTCTTCATCTCACGCTGTGTCTACCTCCCCCACTTTGACTTTCAACGACGACATAGGCGCAGACGCACTCGACAGCGCAGGAGCAGACGTCGCAGGACCCCCGACGCAGGCACCTGGCCCGCCGCCTTCCATGCAGCCTTCTACGCACAGGTGGTGCACGTACCGCGCGGGGTTCGAGCCCATTCGCGACTTGCCGTCCCTGTCCTCTCTGCCGCCGCCTCTATTCTTTCCGAATGCTGCGCCGCCTTCTCCTTCCGATTCGAGGGATGCTTTGGCGCAGTCGACAGGCCATGGGAGCAGTGAGACGGGGAGCAGTGGGACGGTGGTGCCGCACACGCAGGTGCAGAAGCAGACGTCGCCGCGGATGCAGCATTCGCCATCGCAGAGTGACTCGTCGTATAGCTCTACTACGTCGTCGAGTCGGGGGGAAAGCGGGAGTGGTGGGGCTGGGCGACACGGACACGGACACGGACACGGGAGCGCGCACTCGCAGGCGTCGAGCGGGTATTCGAATGCGAGCTATGGTTCTTATGCTCCGTATAATTCGTCGGGTATGTCTTTTCCTCTTCCCCTTCCGTCTTCTCCTTCTTTCTCCCACCCCTCCTTTCCCCGCTCTTGATCTCTCCCGCTCCTCCTTCCTCTACCCAATCTCAATTCTGACACGCACCCCAGGCACTCCCTCCTCCACCTCGACCTCCACCTCCAACAAAAGAAGTGGTGGCCCCTCCTCCGCATCGGCGGCATGGGCATGGGCGGCACGAAAGGATGGACGTCCGACTTGGGTGGGGCTGCATTGTATTTTCCCTCCACGCTCTACTCTACTCTTCTCCCTCCTCTGCTCTTCTCTTCGTCCGCCTGCGTTTAAGCGCCCAGCGCCTACCTGCCTATTTCCTTTTTGGGAACGCCTGTCCACTTTTATTTTCGGGTTCTTCACCACGAGTGCACTTGGGCTTTGCACTTCCAGGAAGTGCTTCATGGATGTTGTGGGCGCTGTGGCCCGGGGGATTTGCCGCGCTGGGCGGGTTTTATTTTTTTTTTTGTTTTCGGGACGAGGGGGGGCGTCTTTGCGCGTTCTCGATAACTGGGGCCAGGGGAGCTTGGAGATTTGGGGAGAAGTGACGTAGGATGTGCGGGCGTTGTTCCTCGGGGCGTTTTGCGATTTGGCCTGCCTTTTTTTTGTTTATTTTTGAAGTCGGGAGCTGGGAGGGGGGATGTTGGTGCTCATTCTCGAGAGTGGGTGGGGGTGGGGCTAGCCGCTTGCGGCTCGTTGCTTTGGCAGCTTTTCCATTCTTGTTTTGGCGGGGATCCAGCAGGCTGCGATTTCGTTTTTTTCTTGGTGATGGATGCGAGCAACGGCTAGCGCTCGGAGGAGGAACATCATTGTGTTCCTCTCCAGCGCTTCGCGCTCTTTTTGTCCTATTCCATCCTCCTCACTTCTTTCTCTTTCTCTCTCCTTTCCCTCACTCTCGGCGCTGACGTACCTTTGTCCACAGAACCACCTCTCCTCTCGCTCTTGACCCCAACACCTCCCTTCCCCCCCCGCGGCCCACACACGCCCTGTGCGCGCGCCTCGTCTCGCGCGTTATGCAACGCTGCGTCCGGGCAGGGAAACACCGCGCATCAGCTGGCGATACTGGCGGGATGTGTTCCTCCTTTTGGATTTCTTTCCTTTCTTCGCGTTTCTTGGCGCTTCTGTCTTTTCTTGGGTTCCCTGTGATTATTTCATCCGTTTCCGTTTAAGGGAGGTTTGGCGAAGAGATTGTGCGCTGATTGCGGCGTGTGTGTTATTCGCCTCCGCTGGCTCATCCGGGCGCGAGTGGCAGCGTGGAGCCTTACGCGCGCGAGTCCGATGCGGGGATGCAGAGACGCTGCGAAAAGATGTGGGTGGGATGCGGGGCGAACATGCAGAGATGCGCGCTGTGCGCGCTGGACGGCGGATGATCCAGAAATGCGGTGGCGAATTTGACGAGGGAAAGCGGGAGGCAGAGGAATGGAACGTCGACGCGATGCACAGAAAGCCTGCGATGTCTCTGGGCGGTGTGGGCGGGTACTCACGCTGGGAGGAGGAAAGGACGGCGAAAGGGAGGGGGACGATGCTCGCCTTAGGGCGGCTCGTGTTTGGATCATGCTCGCGCTCGTGCTCGTGCCTGGGAGAGCGGCGGATGATGAGCATCGACGAGCGGACATCGGTGCTGTGCGTGGCGCTAGCCGTTGCGAAGAAGATGTAGAGGCAGGTGGCAGGTGTCTGCATGAGGAGAGCACGGTGTGCCCCGACTCTACTAGCATGGAACGCCGCCGTGTGTACGGAAGAGCGGGACAAGACGAAGCCGGCGTCGTTAAAATAACAACTTTATTTTGCAATTCTGTCGTCTGCCGTGCGACTACAGGTTATTGGGCCCGAAATACGCTTTTGAGCATGGTCTCTCCATCTTCCCAAGTGCACTATATCGACTACCGCCATCAAGAACATTGCAGTTCCCTCAATTTTGGAACGAGCTCCCCTCTTTTGTTGGCTTGTCCCCGAATTGATCAAGTTGAGTGAATATCCATCATCTCTGTATCATTAACTTCTCGCGTGTCAGTAGTGATATCTCCGTAATTCAAAGCCAGTCTGCAACCCAGTGCTTTGCGCCACCCAGTTCTGTCTTGTGATCTCTCCATTTTCTGTGATTTAAACCACAGCTTTCATTTTTTCGGTCATAAAATTAGGGCAAAATTTACGCGAGTGAGTACCGCTTGCCGAATGGCGTCATCGTGTTGGGAACCATTACCAGCTCCGTGATTGTGTCTGGTGTTTAAATTATCACTTTCGATACTCACGATTTCGATCTTTACGGTGATCTTGCTGTACGCAACACTACCGCCTTACGACTGCGGCACTGCCATCAAGTTCGTCCTCCTCATCCCGCAGGTTCAGCGACGCTCGAGCGTGACGCCAGAAGTTCACGTCGAATGCGAAAAGTGCACCGGGGTAGACCAATTGTTGCAGCAGAGTATGCTAAGACTCTTTTGCCGCTTCACGCTGCCCGCACATACAGCTCACGAACGTAACCCCCCTAGCGTCTGCAATTACTCAGAGCCTCCGTTAATCCGAGTCCCTCCCGTTTCAGTGGGTTACCGGCTACCCTTCAACTCAGACGCCATCGTGGCTATTGATTCCGGTTGAGTTCTCCGACATTGACGACGGAACCATTATTGTCCAGATTGAAGACACTCAGTTGCATGGAGGCCTTGGGTCGTGTCTGTCCGGTACTCAGAAAGAGGTATCGGCAATGCACCGGCATCGGAAGGATGTGTCCCTCTCCTCTGGTTCTCGGTTGAATTAGCCCACGGTTTTTGGAACTCTCTTTTGCCCCAGCTGCGTGCACCAGCGACTCTTTATATTTACATTTCTCCAGGTCATATGCCGACAGCTCACTTATATCCTTCAATAACGTTGCCATATTCTTGTGCTTGAGTGGGAAATACTAAATAAAACTGCTCTAACTCAGCCCAACTATCTTTTTTTCGGTGGCTCGAACCGACTGTAGGCCACTCCGGGGTGTACCACCCAGTGTGCGGCATAGGTAATGCGAATTTGCGTTTTTTCAAGCTCTGGAAACTCCGGGCCCTCAGTGTACCCGGGTCTTTGTACTGCCTTGTCCGCGAACATGACCTGTGTCGCTCGTGTATCAACATCACAAACCATCAGAGTGAACAATCAATTTCTGCCGTGTTCAAGACCCAGAAATCTAATTCAAATTCCGGCACTACCCCGGCGAAACACCCACGAATGGCTCCACCGTTGGATTCCGATGGAATTCAAGTGTGACTTGGCGCGTTTGCGTTGGCCAGTTTCGGTTGAAACACTTTCCGCATGGCCAGATAATGGTTTAATCAGATTCGGCGCGAATTGATTCCCATGTGCACGACCATTCAATAAACGGTAATTTCGTCGTTGTTAAACTCATCTTCGTGTTGAAAGGTGCAGTATATCCCGCGGAGGCTGCTGCGAAGAGTGTTCTAGTTTTAAATATGTGGCATGAAAACCATGGCGGCCACGGTAAGCTTTCAGAGATTTAGCACACCACATCCCAGTGTTTCGGGATACTTTTCCACTATTTTCGAGACAGCAAACAGAGCAAGACCGTCTATCTAATCCCCGGAATGTCGCGCCACCGGCACATTTCCAAATTATAAGCCATTTTCGTCCTTATATATAGATGAGTCACATTTTGAAAAAAAAAAAAAAAAAAAGCCCCCAGCTATATCACTGCATTTTGACGGCTTCTGGAGCCATGTGGGTCCAGATTTGGCGAGCTTTAGCCGAGATCGGCCGACACGGCTCGGCAGGGTCTGCCCGGCAAAGCTGTGCCCAGAGATGCCGAGGTGCGTGCGAGCGGCCTCGCACCACCTGGCACCACCACTCTCGAGGTGCGCCGAGTCCCTCAGCGCACCGCGTCTCTCTATAGCCACCTTCCTCAGTACTTCTTAACTCCAATACAACCCATAGTACAGTAAAACAGTATATATCGGCATTCTCAGCTAGAGCCGCGGCCCGCGGCGTGACATTATCCAGCGTCCTCGCAGTTGGTAATTAATGTCAGAGAGGATTTCACGGAAGACATGAGGCCTCAGTACTTGAATATGCATCTGCTTTACCTGCAGCTGAGAGGTAAGTATTTCACGGGTCGCGGATCGCTGAAAGTCTGTCACCGTGACATCACGGTGATGTCGTTCCCACGTCCAACAACAACTAACAATAACACACTCCGAGTCAGATGCGTTGTTTTTTTTTTTTTTTTTTTTTTTTTTTTGGAGCGTTGAATAATGAGACTCAGTCTGCAATGCATTCCAAGTTCATCCGCTTGGGTAACCGATTTTTAATCAGTAGAAGCCGGTAAGTTGTCCGTCGGGAAATGCCAATTATGCACAGTTTTCAGAACTTAGTGTGGGACTCCGACCAAGAATTGTATTAAACCAATTCCACGCTTTGAATATATGGGTCGTATACCCACTAAAACCCGATCTGGACCGTATCCAGTCATCCGGCAACGAATCTTCGTCCCAAAGGATGCCACTCCAGGTATTTAATACCATTTGGCTCTTGAGGGCGAGGCGACCGAAGTGGATTTTATTCGTATATAGACGGTCGCGCTTTAGTGCAAGGTCAATCCCCGCTACCCAACGATTATGTATCTCGGTGCGTGTGTGATGTTCGTCACTGTTATTGAACCGTCGTTCGTTCCGCAATCTCCAAATTAGGTGCATGGAGGAGCTAATGAAGATGGCAAATAATCTTTGCTTGTGTGGCATTGATTTTCCTTTCGTGGATCTGAACTTTACTAAGTTACATCCGAGAAGCAAGCCCCAGCTTAGTTTCGGCCAATGGTCATACTTAAAGCCCCAGAGTCTTGCGCATAGTGCCCACACTTGACGTTGTCCTGGGCCTCACAGTCGAGCATTATATGTTCTAAACTTTCATCAACCTTGCAGTTTGGGCATTGGCCCAAAATTTCCAGATTTTCTATGTGGTCCCAGAACTGTCCTACACGGAAAGTGTTATGTATACATTTCCACAAAAAATTGCGCGTAATTCGCTGGATATCGCTTGATCGTAGCGATCTCCAAATTAACTTGTCAGGAGGGGAATAACCGGATGTGTCTTTAATACAGCAGCGGATTCGTTCGAGGTTTGTCTCCGTGGATTTTCGGCGAGGCAAAACCTTCAGAGAGTTAATGACCTTTGTGAAATATCGTTGTGTCCCGTGGGATATCAAAACTCCAGGGCAGTTGAACATTACATCAATGTCTGTGTCCAGTAGCACGGCATCCGCGGATTGTGTCTTCAGTGTCGCAGCAGGGTTGTATGTGACTTTTTTGAAGCGTACACGTCCACATCGCTCATTCAGAGCGCCTAAAACTGCTCTCCATAGGTGGAAATTAACGTCAAGCATGTTATTCTCATGGAGTTCCCGGTCAACCACGAAGGCTTTTTGTCAGGTAGTCCGTTGAGGAACAGATGAGTATTTCAGTATTTCGGTCTGTGTTCTGAATAGTCCAGAGTAGACCTCCAAGAAGGGCTGTAGCAAACGAGGCTGGGGGGCGATAGTTGTGAAAGAGAGAACTAGAGCGACATTGAACTTTGTTCGTGATTCATCGAGGATCAACGCTTCATTTCAGCATTTTGTTGTCCGGGGTGAGTGATTATTGCGTGTAAGAAAATTGTAAGTTTATCAAAGGCAGGAGGGGAGCTTGGTAGCGCTTTGCGCAGATTTCATGCATGCTTTTGTCGATATCTGTGTCGGAACCAAAAATGCGGAACCCGTGGGAGAAATCCTTCAATCGAAAGTCCGGATCAAAAGTGACGACAGTTTGCTCTTGGCCGCTACCGCGATTTTGTTCACGCTCTTCGTCGGTGAGTGCTAGTTCATCACAGCGGTCTCCATTCTGACGTGTAGGGTTCCATTTAGGGTATACGGCCTCTAGGATTACTCCCGCTGTAGCAATACACTTCCCGGGGTGTTTGCATCCGAACTCATTACGATCGCGTTGGCATTCAACGCATCCACAATTCTTGCGGCCAATGCCGGACTCGTTTGTTCTATGAGGTCTTCGAACCAGCGGGGAGGTTCTCCGGTGCGCGATACTGATGATGTTACCTATGTTACCAACATGATGATGTTCTCGAAGGCATTTAACCGCGTCTTTGCGTCGAATGAGCTCAAAGCGATCCATATTCATAGAGATATGTCTCCAGATAGGCATCTTAAGCTTGATGTCATCGGCGATGGAGAGAGAGGTGAAGGAGAGGTTGTATTTCTGTGCCGTGATAACCATCCGTTGCACATCATAGGGTAGAGGCTCCACCCTGAACTTCGGTACTCTTATGTTCTGGAGGAATATGTTTACCACTTCTCCAGGTTGGGCAATACCACTCATTTCCAGACGGTTCTTGATCAGGTGGTCTACAAAATAACACCAATTTTCTCGCTCCTCACCGTGTTTCAGGTATTCTTTTAGATTCCATAGGTCGATGGCTTCATTCCGGGTCCGAATGTCTAGAATTTGTTTCCACCTTGTTCTAGAGGTAAGCACATAGTATCTTCTGCTATCCGAGGTGTCTTTCCACTCCACAAGAACTCATTCCGCATGCGGATCAGGGAGTCTTCGACTCTTTTTGGCATGCCTTGTACACGGGTGAGATACTGTGTTCTCCCACCTATTACCATATTGATAATGTGTCTTCGCCCTTCTAAAAGAGGATTTTTCGTGTTCCATTTTGCCAGATTGGCAGCTATTCGCTCCAAAACTTCCGGCCATGGGGTCATATAGTCAACCCCATTTCCTAACCAAGCACCGAGGAGACGGCAGGTTTCACCATCTTGTACTATTTTTATATCATCTCGAATGTGATAATGCTCTCCGAGTCCATTCAAGCATCGCCTTTCCAGCATCTGCCGTCGATAATTCGGTGATCCAAAGGGCAAAACAAGTGTTTTCTTCATATTGAATTTAGCCGTTGACGCTGTACACCAGAGGTCCAGGATTCGCCAGAGCTCCAGCCAAGAATCTGTCGCTGATAAATATATTGTAGTGTCGTCCGCAAACAGAGATACTATGTATCTCATCCCAGGAACCGGCACCGGTTCCTGATTTGGGCCATTTGACGCGATTTTGAACAGTTGGTCAACATTATTTAGTGCAGGGTGTGTCTTAAATAAATTGCGTGCAACCCGCTTTTGAACAGTTGGTCAACATTATTTAGTGCAGGGTGTGTCTTAAATAAATTGCGTGCAACCCGCTTTTGAACAGTTGGTCAACATTATTTAGTGCAGGGGGTGTCTTAAATAAATTGCGTGCAACCCGCTTTTGAACAATTGGTCAACATTATTTAGTGCAGGGGGTGTCCTAAATAAATTGTGTAAATGGCTGATATCTTAGCAACCACTGGGCCGTTTCCCTTGATTCCGGTACTGTTAGAAAGCTGCTGAAGTGTTCTAAACCCTAGAGCCATTCCTAGGGCTAGAGGTAGGGTAGGGCTAGGGTTAGGGGCAATGTTAGGGTAAATGTTGTCATTGGATGTGACTAGGACTAAGGCGCAACATGTCCTTCCTCTATGATGATATACTAAGGGAGGGGGCAGTGGGGGCAACTGGCAATTTTGCGGGAGGGAATTTTACAACCCAAAAACAAAAAAAAGTCTTTGTCATCCCCTCCCGCAATTTTGCGAGAGGGAATGAAACACCCACAAAAAAAAAAACTTTGTCATCCCCTCCCGCAATTTTGCGCGAGGGAATTTCACAACCAAAAAAAAAAAAAATTGGTCATCGGGAACCATCTGTCATCACCCCTCCACTCGCTCCCACCCAAATCGTTCCCCCAATGTTTCGGGAACGATTTGTCACCCCACTGCACTAGCTTCCCCCCAACCTGTTCGCGCCAAACATTGGGAACGCCCACCCCGCCTTATTTCCCTCTCAGTCACTTGGCCCCCACCAGTCACGTGACATGCCGCCCTCGGCAGACCAAACACACCACCACAAACGAACGAAATGTTTCATTGCTTACAAAGCATTACTCACTCCCAACCCCCAATCTCTCCTCCTGCCTAGGGTTAGGCAAGCCCAGATACTTGAATCCATATCCCATAGCAGCCTTTAAACCCCATCTACCCAAAAAAATGAGATCCAACTACTCTCTGTGTGATGGAAAAAAATATTTATGCGTTTGGCTTCCAAAAATGGTTCTGAATCAATACATCCAACATTACAAACAACATATATATATACTGTACATCTAACATTATATATACTGTGCAATACATCCACGATATTTTATTCATACAACTGTATATATATCTTAAACTATTTAAGATCCCCCCGAGTTGTATGCGTAGTATGTCTGTGGTTTGCGCCCCCGCGATGCATGCACATTTTACCTCGGGGGGGAGCAAACCACAAACCTACCACACATACAACATGACAACAGGCTATTATCTGCAATCCCAAACCAGTTAGCGCCAGCAGAATAATGCAAGGAAAGAAACACGCACCCAATATGACAACATGCTATTATCTGCAATCCCAAACCAGTTAGCGCCAGCAGAATAATGCAAGGAAAGAAACACGCACCCAATGTGAATGTTGACAACAACATAGACCAGACAAGACATATGAACGAAGAGAGACCTGTACAGACGAAAGATCAGCATTGTAAGCAAAGAGACCGGACACTGTTTAGACTGTGATAAAACCAGCAGACACAAGTAAAGCAAGATCTGTACAGAAAAAAAAACAAAGATCAGCGCTGTAAAGTAAAGAAATGAGACCAACGTTGTTGAGAGCGGCGATAATACTGGAAGAAATAATGAAAGTCAGTGTGCAAAACGTGAGCCCCCAGAACCGACAAAGAAATAAGCCCTAGAACTGACAGGTGTTTTTTGGAATGCCGCCATTCCCGATATTTAACAACATCACCGTTGTGGCTCCCACCTAGACATCAAAGTCAAAGCCCTGAAAGGCTGAATCCCTGTGGTTACCAATCAGACACCGGATTGACAGCGAAATCTGCACAAGCAAAGCTTGTGTGATCATCTCGAGGTGGCTAACATCTGCGCTGAGGGAGTCGAATAAAAACAAAACAACAAAAAGAATAAGCCCGGGCCCAGGCATGCCCTGAAGAAGAAAAAAAAAGCCAGAGGGAAACATGTAGGATGACGCACCTTGGCCACCTGGCTTGAGCAGCCACCATCCAGGAGAAGGGCTAGGACCAAGGAGACACTGCTGCAGACAGTGGCATCCTGGCCTAGCTGCCAACAAGGACAGGGGTGCTAGGTGGCAACGACGCGATGATGGTGGTATGAGAACAAAGGGATTGACAGGTGCATTAGCCGAGAGTGACGAGATTTATAAGGGTGTTCCCAAATGTCAGCAGAAAAGGCCGAGATGGGTCAGTTCACTGTCAGGGGTTGCTCAGATGGATCCAACGACCACACCGATGGATTCCTAGACCCAAAAGACAGTGGTCTACTTCTTTTCAGGTTATTTGAGGCATTGGTTGGCTTCCCAAGGCAAAAAAGAGGTGAAAATAGGGGAGATAGAGCCATATAATACCAGGGACATCCCGGGTCAATCCAACGACCATGCCGATGCATTCCTAGACCCCAAAACGGTGGGAGACTATTTTTCAGGTTATTAGAAGCATTGGTTGGCTTCCCAGGGCAAAGAGGAGGATGAAAATACGGGAGATAGAGCCATATAATACCAGGGACATCCCAGGTCAATCCAATGACCATGCCCATGGATTCCTAGACCCCAAAACAGTGGGACACTTTTTTTTCAGGTTATTAGAGGCACTATTGGCATCGGGAACGCCCACCCCGCACTTGGCCCAGCCAGTCACGTGACATGCTGCGCCCGGCAGACCAAACACACCACCACGAACGAAACAAATGTTTCATTGCTTACAAAGCATGACTCACTCCAACCTCCATGACAACCGCCCTCCGGTCTCTCCTCCCGCCCACCTCCCCTTCAACTAGCCCCCACAGCGGCCCACCTGTAACGGATATGAGTTCGCGTCTGTAATTCAACCACCTTCCTAATTCGGACAATCAATATTTGACTACGCCGCAGGCTGCGCAGCGCCTGCGCCTTGATCTTACGCAGCAAACCTTGTTCAATATTAGTATGTTAGTTATGAATACTCTCGTCTTTGTTCAATATGGATTACTGTAGGTTATTTAAGTAGGTAAATGTTATTAGCTAGACAGCTTTCTGAATACCGAGACTCTTACTACGCAATCCGCATCGCAAGACTCTCACCAAGAACTCAGTGGTCGCTTCTATCTTAACCGCTACATCAGCGCTACAGAACTCGGCGACCTCACATTTTTTTGCGTATACCTTTTATCTCGTTTTCAACGCTCGACTGATCACCCGGGTGCGTCTTAATCTATCGTTTTTTGCTAATATTTTTTTTCATAGGCATGTCTGAAACTGTACGTACGAAGAAACGGACCGACTCCACACGCATACCCAGTCCTCGCGGCGGAGGCGGTGGCCGTTGGTGCATCCTTCGACTCAGATGGAGGAAGCATCGGGGAGCATGCACGCATCGTTGCAGGACGACCGCGCGCTCGCTCCTTACCTGGGGAGCTCGTCTCTGACATTGGCCTCGCAGCCAAGTGGGGTTTGCCAGTGGACGAGGTCCAGGATCCATGGGCAGAAGGGTGACGCGGAGTACGCGGTCTACCGAGCCCGAGCGCCAGGAGGTTCCTCTCGGGACACCTCGGCAGTATGCGCCAGGAAGTGTCAGAGTCCCGTGTCGATCTCTGACGCTTCGGCCGCAACCCAGGAGCGCCATGAGCTGTCTGGCAATATCAAAGCCACCGACAGCTCGGCAGCTATGCGCCAGGAGGAGTCCGGCCCTGTCAAAGCCGTTGACACCTCGGCGGCAACACTGCTCGCGCGCCACGTATGCCAGGAACCCGAAGTTCTCACCGCAGAAGGGGAACTTCGATGGGGACAACTACCGGCAGTGGATAAGAACGCTCTAAGAGAAGTCTTGGCACTCGTGTGCGTCGCGCAGAACTAGAGGACCATTTAGAATTCTTCTATGGTTCACTCAGCGTCGGAATCGAGCAGGCAGAGACTCACGCGGTTCTTGAACCCGTGTTCAGTTGGTCTAACGAGTGGACCACTGTTCACAAAGCGGGACGTCGAGTGGAGGGCGGGAAAGAACCTTACAAGTATGGGCTCACCGTAGAAAGACAATTCTTCCTGGAATGGTTTGACTCTGAATCCGACAGTGAGACTGACGAGTCTGCTGTTGAGTATATTACCCACTCACCGAGTTTACCTGAAATAGAGCCAATTGACATCGAAATATTGGGCTCAATATTGCAGGATATGAGTGATAATGAGGATGTTATGGAATTATTGTCTGACGAAGACATACCAGAAGAAGATACAGACTTGCAAGCTGTACTCTTGGCATCCTGGAAGGACTCGAGGGCCTCGTGCCTGGGCAGGGAATGGAGGGCGGTTCTTCAAAAATCACTGTTGGAGCAGTCATCGTTGAAGTCGACAGCAACGGAAATGAGATCAGGCCGGAAGCAGCCAGATCTCGCTCGCTATCACCGGTACCCTCGGTGAAGCACCGGCGATCGGGTGCATCGTCTGGTAGAGCCGGTCCAAGTGGACCAAAGGGCAAAGGTGTCGATCCGGGAGAGAGAGGCCCGAGTACAGACTTCTCCGATTGGCTTGGCCGAATGGCTTGCGCCGCCTAGCGGAGTTTGAATTTCGCTTAGGGGGCTTGGGCGGGCGTGGCTTGGGCTTGGGCGTGGCTTGTGCTCGCTTACCGTCATGCATCTCCACTGTAAATATTTCGCTCATTACGTCTCACTGGAGCACCGCTGTTGTTCCTGGTTTGCCCCCGTAGTACCTCAACTGTCGTAAGTCCGCATTGATCAAAGAAAGATGGTGATAGCGTGTTTGTGCAACTGCCATTGGAGCCACCTCGCGGCTGTTTTGCAGTGCGCAAAAATAGCAGGCCAATGACTCCACCAAGCCATTCACCGGCCTCTGACGCCATATTTTGGCCGTGGAGCCATCACTTTGCACACAGTATTGGAGCCACATAGTGGCTCCAATGGCTGATGCACAAACGCTCTAATAATCGGATGTGTTATTGTCGCCGAGACTGTGTCCGGCCATCGCAAGGCAGTGACCATCCTCGCCCTCATGATAGGCAGCTACTCAGCTGTTGTTCGATGACCTCATGCGACACAGAATATCTCTTCAATTACAATTAGATTGGGGACTATCACCTCACGAGTACACAAGACTGGTATAGTTGAACTCTCATTCAACACTTGTTTTCCGCTCAACAATGTTCTATGAATATCATGATCCCGCTGCTCACCATTTTTCACTAGATTTCGTGGGCCTAAGGCATTGACCATTACAGTTCAAAGTTGAGCGGGCAGAAATTCTTTTTTTATGAGTCGAGATACATATACGCTGAGCTAAACCGCCTTCCCGAACGAAGTCGACGAGGAGTGGTAGGCAATTCTTCTCAACCCGGGCTTGAAGCCATGCTGTATACATCTCTACACGAGACACATTCAAGTTATGGATATATTATGCATCTATTACAATGTTAGGACTGAGCAAAACTCACAGGTCTTCAAGACTCGCCTTCACCAGTTTACACCCGGGGTTTGGTATGAGGCGACAGCACTATTGCATCACAGGAGAT
This sequence comes from Mycena leptocephala, assembly GCA_029378395.1. Classification (NCBI taxonomy): domain Eukaryota; kingdom Fungi; phylum Basidiomycota; class Agaricomycetes; order Agaricales; family Mycenaceae; genus Mycena; species Mycena leptocephala. The sequence goes on along the minus strand of JARJLF010000756.1, from coordinate 119,790 downwards.
GAAGCGCATCCATTAGAGTGCTGCACCATTTCTATGGGAACATTTGAGCTACCGCGAGTAAACCGTCATCAAGCGTCTCGAGTGCGGACAAGCGACAAGTTCAATAAATATTACCACATATCAACTGCGACTGAGTCTGCTACATAGGCCAGCTGTTGGAGGCTAATTTTTTTTTCAAGTCGGTGAATCAATGCACCTTGGGCCACTCAGAAGCCTTTTGCGAGGTCCAGGACGATGGTTATCAAGGATCACATTGGTGTTAGAAAAATAAGGATAGTTTTCACGGTGCGCCAATACTTGATATCACGGCATGTTGTGTCCAGATGACGGCAAATCCTTCGTTTCAGCACAACTACTTCGGAGTATAATGAATGGGTACCAGAGCAATGCATTGGCCCCGCAAGCCACAACTTCCATTGAAAATGATACCGTAGGTCAACCTAGGTCAACATTATCGCGGTGCCAACCTAGTATCATGCTATCAGTAGCTACAATTAAGGGAAAAAACCACAAGCCCAGCGAGGGTATACTCAGGAGATGTTTATGAGCCATAAAATTTGAAAGTAGCGGGAGTGTACCCTTCGCAATCGACGCAAGCCACTTTGAGTTTTTGGCTGGTGCCAAGCCGGCGGAATGGCTTGCCAAGCCAACATTTTGGCTTGTAAGCCGAAATGCCGGGCGTGCGCGTGCGCTTACAGTCAAATCCACGCCCACACCCGATACAAGCTAATCCGCGCGGGCACAAGCCACTTTTGCAAGCCAAAAATTGAAGTTTCATACACCTACGCCTTCCATAATTAACTAATTTTCGTCGCAAGCCACGCCACTGCCCGTTTGATGGCATCAGACAAACCGGCTTGCGCAAGCCATTTTGCTCGCCGCGACCAAGGGCCGAAATAAAATGGAATCAACTATTATTCGAGGTTCAGTGACTCCTTATAACAATGTAAGTAACAATAGAATGATTTCCAAAGCTTGAATCGAAAAATTCCACCCACACTCGGCCCAAGCCACTTTGTCACCAGAATGGCTTGTGATGGCATTTGACATGTTCAACTTTTCTCAACCCGGTGTCAATTCACCAAGATTTCGTTGCAACATGTTAAGCAGGTACACCTGAGATGGTATTGACCTCATTATGACATGAATTCCTTGACTTTTCGTCACAAGCCGTGCCCACGCCCATTTTGATAGCATCAGACAAAATGGCTTGTGCAAGCCACTTTGTTGCCGAGGAAAAAAATGATTTCCTGGCACATTCTGGGCCTGGTAATGCCCCAGATCATTCAAATGTGTTCATTGGGGCAGTTTACATCAAAAAATTGAATATTTACGTGCATTCAGCTGATTATGGTCCAAGACCGTGGTTCAACCAATGTCAAATAACGAGAACCGCACTAGAATAGAGATCTACAGGGCTGGTTTCCCCTCTGCTGGAGTATCCAAAGCCTTTTTGTCAAGGAATCAGTTCAAATTTCAGTTTGAGGTACTGAAACACTTGCATGGTTCAGAAGTCCAGTGAGTTGAACTTTGGTTTATGAATTTCTTTACATGGCAGACAGTTCCCCCAAAGTTTTCACTACAGTTAGGAGCAACAAAGTATTCTCTATCCATTGAACATCACAAGCCAGCAGGCTTATATTCGGGGTATGAGTTGTCTGCATCATTTGTCACGGCGTTGACGAGAATTTCTGTAATATTAAAAGTTGGCGTCCCAAGTACCTGCAGGGGATGTATAGCAATGTATCTAGCGCATTAGATTTGACCATATGGTCTTAAATATTGAGCAATGAGCGCAAGCCACTTTGCTGATGGCAGACTGGCGGAATGGCTTGCCAAGCCAACATTTTGGCTTGCAAGCCGAAATGCCGGCTTGGGCTTGTGATCACAGCCAAATCCAAGCCCAAGCCCGAAACAAGCCATTCTGCGCCGGGCGCAAGCCACTTTTGCAAGCCAAAAAGTTAACTCTCGCCCCGAGTACGACCGCCTACACAAGATGAACAGGGAACGTGTTGCAAAGAAAAAAGAACAACGGGCAAAAGGCAACCACTTACGGCCAGAGAACTTTCGCCGCGATCAATCCGAGATTCCCGACGGTGGATGGTTCCGCGCAACGACTGTGGAACCCAGCGAGCCACCCAGCTCGCCATCCTCCTCCTCTTCATCGTCGGGTTCGGACAGCAGCGGCTCGGAGTCCTCAGACTCGGATGACGAAGGGTCTAGTTCATCATCCTCGTCGAGTTCTTCTTCGCTCAGCAGTTCCGCGAAACGCCGTAGGCGCACACCATTGCACAAGCGAAGGCAGGCAAAGAAGGATAACATTCGTCTCCGAAAGGCTCTGTCGTCTGTAAAGATCAAAAACCCTTTCATTTATGAAGGGAATGCCGACCTTGATCACTTCGACCACTGGACATACGAAGTTGATACGTGGGCTGATTGGCATGGACTCAACGACGCAATGACTGTAAAAATTATGGTTAACTTCATGAGTGCGAAAGCTAGTAAATTCTTCATGAAACATGTGGCATTGCGACGGAAGGATTGGACGGTAAAATCAGTCTACGAAGGACTGTTCAATTACTGTTTCCCACCTGATTTCAAGTTGCAGCTGCGTGAGAGGCTTATGAGCGCGAGGCAGGCGGCAGCAAAGTCCGGGACTTCATGCGAGGTATTGAATCCCTTTCGGTTCGCTTCCCTGATGTCACAGAGCGTCAACTCAAGCAGATATTCTGGCGAGGAATTCACCAGGAATTACGGTTGCACTTGATTAGTCGCGGCTTGGACCCGGAACGGAACACCCTAAAGAAGCTTGCAAAGTACGCAACCCGCGAAGAGAATGTTCGCGAGGCGTTTAAGCGTGAGCGGAAATTCAGCCAGAACCAGGGTCTCAACCATGGGAAATTTACCAATGGTGGCCAGGGCCAGAAGGCACAGACTGCGAATAATCAGTCTACTCCGCAGCGCCATACTGGTAATAATACTGGAAATGACAAAGGGAAGAAGTTAAACAAGGGAAATACAGACAGGAAGCCTCGTGAACGCACCGATAAAATCAGCAAAGAGGAACGGGATAGACTCCGCGCTGAAGGGCGTTGATTCAACTGCAAGGATGTCGGTCACGAGAGCCGTAATTACCCTGACAGGCAGACAGCGAAAGGACCTACATTGAATGCGGGGTCAGTAAATTTCGCAGGGGTTGAGACACGCGCCAAGGCAGCTCGCGAGGCCAACCTACGCGTCGGCGCTGTTGGTATTTCTGTCGAGGAACCTGTAGGAGAGGGCCATAGATTTCAGGATCATACGGATGATGCTCAGGCTTACCTCGTGAAGCTTTTTGAAAGCTACTACGGTTCTGAAGCCTGTGGCGATGAGCGATTCACTGTCATTGACTATGGTGACAGCTTTGAACTCACGGACTGGCAACAGCCTGATAGGCCGTACATGATTCATCGTGTTGACTTGGAAAATCCAGAATATGGGGTTCATGAAATTCTCGCGGCTATGGACAAGGTTCCCGAGCAACGACGCACCGGCGCATTTCCGGATGAAGGCGAAGCTGAAGAAGAGTATCCGGCTATTGACTGGCTGCGGATACGCTTTGCGCTCGCAATGGAGAGTCGACCATGGGCACAAATTACGCCCGAGGAGCGCGTAACTGTGGAACCTCATTCACTAGGATACCAAGTCAATGTCCTGGGCACGGAAATATGTTTCGTGATCACTCACGCGGAGATCAAAAGTCCCGAGTTTGATCCAGGCCAGATATTGGACGAGGAGTGGGAAGACCTGGAATTTTTGAATGCCCAACAGGACCAGTATCCAGGAATACCTTCCGAATCTTTTCAACCATGGTCCGAGCAGGAAACCGTCGGTTTGTTTCCGTTTAACGCCGAGAATGAGCCTTGGAGACCTAATGAAATATCGGTGGGTTTATTCGCTGCACAACCACAGCCAGACACTAAGCGACCCGTCAATCATAGAAGCGAGCGAGGAAGGCCCAGGTTCCAAGAGCAGGTGGATTCCATCGAAAGGAATGCGATGCTGCCACGAGATTTTAAGCGTTGCCTTCCGAGGCCGATTATTGTTCAGATAATGATTAACGGCCGACCTGTACGCGCTCTTATAGACACTGGGTCAATGGCAGATTTTATTTCGACGAAATTGGTTGATCAACTCACCTTGAGGAAAGATATTCTGGCAAAACCAGTCACGGTTCAACTGGCTGTGCACGGTTCTCGATCCAAAATTAATGCGTCGACAACTGTACACTTGAAATATCAGGGTATAGATTGCGATAGACGGCTTGACATCGCGAACCTGGACAGTTACGACGTCATACTTGGTACCCCTTTCATATTTCAGCACAAGATCGTGATTGGGATGAACCCAACGAGAGTCGTAATCGGATCCGACCAACCTGTTGAAATGAGGGGACCCGAAGTCTCCACAATTCAATCAGCAGCGGCTGATATTTTCGAGGAAGATCTGGAATCAATTAGACAGTCTCTGCACGATGAAGGGCCGACTTGTGCCCAGATCCAGCAGAAACTAGCTTACCTCCATTTCGTGCTGTGAACCATACCATCCCGTTGAAGGATGAGAAACTGGTGTATAAATGGCGACCTTCGAAGTGCCCTGAAGCGTTAAAATCAGTCTGGCGCCAAAAAAAGGACACATACATGAAGTCAGGCCGATGGAGAATGGCAACTGGTAGCAATACTTCGCCGATGTTGATCCTTCCGAAGCCTGCTAAGGATGATGGCAAAGTACGCATTCGAACTGTTGTTGATAAGCGGCAGCAAAATGACAACACAGTAAAATTGCAGCGCCCTTACCTGATATCCATGGAATTCTGAGGAATGTTGCGCGGCATCCGTATCGCACCTTGGTTGACGGGAAAGATTTCCATGAGCAAATCAGAGTGGTTCCTGAGCACGTATCTCGGACATTGTTCAACACACCTGATGGTACGATGGAGAGCTTAGTTCTACAGCAGGGTGATTGCAACGGGCCCGCGACATGTCAGACCTTGATGAATCATATATTCGCACCGTATATCGGGGTCTTCATGGATGTATATCTGGATGACATTATAATCTATTCGGATTCGGTCCAAGACCACATGAGACATGTGAGAATTGTGTTTGATATTCTTCGCAAGGAAAACTCTACCTCAGTGCCGATAAAATGCAGTTCTTCGCCGAGAAGTTGAAATTCTCGGACATATCATAGACGAGCATGGCATTCTGATGGATCCGCACAAGGTTGAATCAGTGGTCAACTGGAAGACACCAACGACCAAGGACTTACTTAGTAGTTTCCTTGGGCAGTTGGTTACCTTGCAGACGATTGCCACGGTATTCGCATACCTATGGGATTCTCACGCCGTTAACCGGCGCGAAGACACCTTGGAAATGGGTCATACCGAGCAGAGGGCCTTCGAGCAAGTAAAACAAATCATTCACAGGTGGCGCGATCATCACCGTACATCGATTGATTACTCGGATGGCGCGCCAACGATCAACTTGGTAACCGACACATCGTGCACGGGAGCGAGCGGGTACGTGAGCTAGGGTGATGACTTGAAAACAGCGAAAGTCGTCGCATTCTGGTCCGGAAATTCAACTCCGCTCAGCAAAATTATCCGGTCCACGAGCAAGAATTGTTAGCCATCGTGGAATCTCTGAAGCGCTTTCGAGGACTCTTACACGGTGCAAAATTCAGGATTTCAACGGATCACAAGGTCTTGGAACACTTGATGCAGCAAAAGAACCTGTCTCCTCGTCAGCATAGATGGCTGGATATATTGAATGAGTTTAACTTCTCTATTCACTATATTCCAGGGGAGACGAATATTCTCGCGGACGCTTATCTCGCATCTATAGTAGCGAACCCCTCGGTACGGTCCGAGCCCCTAGTGAATTCGTCAGCAATGATAACCCGCCTGACTCCGAAGCCGAGATGGGCGACGTGGACGAAGAAGGAGCCATCACGGCACCTGTCTACACTGGATCGGCGGCTGTCCTGGAGGGCGGGCCTCGACGCTCCAGTCGTCTTGCTAAGCTGGGCGCTGATACGCGAACCTGCGGTGGGTCCAAACCCCGCCAGAAGCGCAGCGTCCCGGTGAATAATGATTAGGTACAGGAACCTGACACCGGCGCTGACACTGATCCAAATCCCACGCCCCAGCCGGAACAACAAACGGGGATCAAGGACAAACCTTCGGGAGCTGAGAAGCCGAAAGCGGTGCCGTCGGATTGCGGGGAATTGCAACCGCAGGCGGACCTGGATTTCAGTTACCAGAGGGACTGAAACATCGCTATCACGAGGATCCTTTCTTCAAGGAAATACTTAAAACTCCTGACGAATACAAGGATTTCCAAGAACGAGATGGCCTTGTATTCAAATCAAGGGAAGGATTGGAGGTGCTGTGCATACCCGATGTGAAATTGGGAGAGCGCAGTGTGAGGGAAATAATAATCACTCACGCGCACTCACTACTGGCACATCTCGGATCACGAAAAACCTTGGACTTCTTGAGAGAAGAAGTTTGGTGGAAAACAATGGTCGACGACATTGACACATATTGTAAATCATGTGTGACTTGTGCAACAAGCAAGCCGAACAACCAGAAGCCTATGGGGTTGTTGCAGACGTTGCCGGTTCCACGGCGGCCATGGCAATATATCGGCATTGATTTTGTCGGACCATTGCCTGAATCCACAACAAGGCACGGCTCGTTTGACATGATTTGTGTGATCATCGATCACCTCACCGCTATGGTTCATTTGGTGCCGACTCGCCAGAATTATGGTGCAAAGCAGATTGCAGAGGTCATATTTGACACTGTATATAAATTGCACGGATTGCCTGAGCGAATAATTAGTGACCGCGACTCACTCTTCACCAGTACCTTCTGGCGGCGGCTAAATCAGTTGTTAGGCGTCGAATTGAGGTTATCAACGGCGTATCATCCCCAAACGGATGGAATGACTGAACGCGCCAACAGAACAATGACCCAGATGCTGCGCCAGTGTGTGCAACCGGATCAGAAGGATTGGGCAGAAAGACTCCCGGCTATAGAGTCTGCAATGAACATGGCGCGATCTGAAACAACTGGGTTCTCCCCTTTCTTCCTCAACTATGCTCGCACACCACGCCCAATGATATGGGAGAATGATTCCGAGTATCCAGGAGTGAGGAAATTTGCGGCAAAGATGAAAGAGGCTTTGATGAAGGCCCACGACGCCATCATTGATGCGCGCATACATCAGACCGACCAAGCGAACAAGCATCGCCGAAAATCGGGCTTTGCGCTAGGTGAACTTGTATATTTGTCAACAAAGAATCTAAAATTGCCGAAGAAACGGGTTAGGAAATTGGTTCCGAATATTTGGGACCATTTCGAATCAGTGAAGTAGTTTCCCCAGGAGCCTCTTACCGACTCGAGTTGTCGAAATAGCTCAAGATGAGGGGAATACATGATGTATTTCATGCATCGTTGCTTCGCGCACACATACCGAACGATGACCGAAGATTTCCAGGCCGGCAAATGCACCAGATACCAGGATTTGGTCAGAATCCAAAGGAATGGGCTGTCGATAGAATCCTTTCCCATGTTGGAAAAGGAGTTGATGCGTCGTTCGAAATACAATGGGCTACGGGCGACGTGACTTGGTCTCCGTATGCGGAAGTGAAACACCTTGCCGCTATGGACGGTTACTGTGAAGCCATGGGGATAAAACACCCGCGGAACTTGCCTGCCGGGAAAATAAAAGCACAACCCGAAGCGGAACAAGTGAAGGTTCATGCTTGCCGGATAATGATGCCGAACATGCATGAAGAAAATAACTTAAATGGAGCTCAAAATGCGTCGAGGAAATCAAGAACATCGACCACACCTGCATATTCCCCAATGTCCTATAATCCCGCTCATTTTATTGCCGTTTGCAAAAAAGTTGGCGGTCATGCGATTTGCATCAATGTTCTTTGCCCAACTTGCGCGGGCCATATCACCTCAACCAGGGCGCGGATTCCAATGAATGTATAGTGAAATCGAATCGTCTCGTCGAGCCCGAGGTGCCCCCAGTGTCAGATTTATGATTTGTGGCCTTCGTGATCGAGCTGGCTGATCGTACCGTTTTTTGTGTGCGCGACCGTAGCAATGAGCCTGAGATTTATTTGAGTGGTCTGACTGTACCTGAAAATTTAAGTGGATGTTATTAAGGTGTCCCTATATCAATCTGAGCGAAAATTACGGTAGAAAGGGCATATTTAAGCATTTGCTACTGGCATATTTACTAAATGTACTGAATCATGTATTGGTGTAGCCAAATACCTCTAAAACATATGGGGGGCCCTTGGTGAGACATCTAGGACCTGACTGCACTATGCAGACCCTCCGCCATATTGTCAGTTCAGTTGCTGTGGCCATCGCACACGGAAAATGGCGCCATCACCCAGCTCCACCACTAAGGCCACAAATCATAAATCTGACACTGGGGGCACCTCGGGCTCGACGAACGATTCGATTTCACTATACATTCATAGGAATCCGCGCCCTGGTTGAGGAGATATGGCCCGCGCAAGTTGGGCAAAAAAAATTGATGCAAATCCCGTGACCGCCAACTTTTTTGCAAACGGCAATAATACCGCTGCTGCTTTGGCCGGATTCGAGAAATACGCGCATCAGCTTCGCGCGGCTGGAGCCGGAAAAGCTCCATTCCCTGGTGATCCGCCGCACGGCTATCGTGATTTCTATCTGAAAAGAGAGAAGTTCGTGCCGTTGCCGGAGGACTACCCTCACCTGCTGGCCCCCAAGTCCCACGAGGCTGCCGGCAGGCAGCTTGATGCTGCTCTGTCGACGGGTGCCTTGGGAACGATCCTAGACTCCCAGCACCGTATCCTAGAGACCGTCCTTGCCGAGCGTAGGGCATACCAACCCAACCCTCGGCCGGTCGCATACCCCGCGTGCATGGTCGCGCTTTTAGAGGACGCGGTGGTTATCGCGGTATGAATAGAGGTGCTCCTAACCTCGCCGGTGAGCCGTTGATGCATTATGTCATTGACCCAATACTTACTTGGGCAACAGACCGAATTGGCGGTTTCGTCCGCGGCAAACGTGCCGGTTACCCAAGCTTTGCCAAGGGCAAGAAGAGCAAGAAGACTACGGCTAGCGACATCGATGCCGCCAGCACTTCCGCCGTGTACGACGAACCGCTGCACCCGGATGACATCCCTGAGCAGGATGAACTTGAAGAGGGTCAGTACGAGTACATTCCCGAGGAGGATAATGGCTTCAATGCGGATGCCTCGGTTGAATCGCGAATGTAGAGGCTTATTCGTAGTACTCATAAGCCTCGGAGGGCGAATGTAACGGATATGAGTTCGCGTCTGTAATTCAACCACCTTCCTAATTCGGACAATCAATATTTGACTACGCCGCAGGCTGCGCAGCGCCTGCGCCTTGATCTTACGCAGCAAACCTTGTTCAATATTAGTATGTTAGTTTATGAATACTCTCGTCTTTGTTCAATATGGATTTACCGTAGGGTTATTTAAGTAGGTACAATGTTATTAGTTAGACAGCTTTCTGAATACCGAGACTCTTACTACGCAATCCGCATCGCAAGACTCTCACCAAGAAACTCTCAGTGTGTCGCTTCTATCTTAACCCGCTACATCAGCGCTACAGAACTCGGCGACCTCACACCACCCAGGTGGTGCGTGCGTTTGCGCACCACAGCGGCTCATACAAGCGCGTGTCATCCTCCCCATCTCCCACTCCTAACTCTGGCCCAGCACTCCCTGCGCACAATGTTCTTCAACGGCACCCAACGCCTTTGAATGCACTTCTACTCTCTACGGTTAACCCTCAAGACATGCTATTCTCACCCGGGAATCCTTTTCCCATTCCCCGGCGATTTCACCCCCACGCACGTTCACCCTTACCCTATCGCGCCCTGCTTCCTTGGCCTAGTTTCGTGCACCATTAGTATATTTATTGACCCATTCAACTCGTGTTCTCAACAACCCAAAAACGAGCCATAATTCTAGTAAGCGAATCCATACCCCAATGGGGCGACACCTGACACAGTGACAGCGAAGCGCGCAGGTCCCGAACAGGCACCATATAAATACCGCCGACACCAGCATCCCCCTTCCTTCCTCCCACCATACCGCCCTCCCAAGCACGCCGTCCGTATGTCGCACGGCGACGAAGAGTAAGTCCCCATCGTCGCATGCCCCACCCGCACCGACCTATACAGTTGCCCATCCGTTCTATACACCAGAACGATGGCTGTTGCATGACATAGCCACCAGGGGCTGTGGCACAGCACAGCCACGTTCTCTGGTCCAGGACATATTTGGCAACAGTATAGTACTATTAGTAGGGAACTAGTCACCCACGTCACGCGTGTTCGCAATCCTGTACATCAACAAAATACTCCGTACTATATCTCGCTACGCCTGAGTTCCTTCTGTATTGACCACAGGCTGCAAGTTACCAATTCAGCACTGGTTCCAACCGCCGCTAGCCCTCCCAGCCTTTGCATTACAGCAAGCTTTGAACTCTTCAAAATTATTGTTGGCAACGGCAAAGTATCGCGTATTGCCCCAACAATAACAATCCCTCGTATTTCCCAATTCCTTCATACACTGCTCTGTAAGTTTCCAACTGTCATCTGGGTTTCCGTTCCAACATCTGATGGTTGTATCATCATCGCTACAACCCTTGACTGAAATTGCAGGTTTAGAAAATGGATTTCACACCGCGGGGAATTCCCGTACCTTGAGTAGCAGCGAGTGCAACGATGGCGATGTAACCGGCGATGCAACGCATGTACATTGGTGAAAGCGAGGAAGAAGTAAGGGGTTGGCGATTTGGATAATTAAGTTGGACGCGAAAAATCTGCGAAGATGCGGAATGAGAATTGCATTGAAACAGGATGGTTTATATACATTGGTAGGCAAAAATAGAACAACGGACTCCTTGTGGAGATCGAAGTGGTGGACAGCTCTTCCGCCGTCCTTGGAGTACTGCCGTGACGTTCACGAGAGCAGGTTCTATGTAGTACCCAACCAAGGTCATATTACACTATCTTCCATTGTGCCAGCCAGCCCCTATTTCGTAAACGACACAAATCTGCGAAATCCGGTGTTTGCTCAAATGCGAATCAACAATTCCCCGTGTCAAATCGGAATCTGACCTTCCCCAAGTTCCCCAGGAAGTTCAACGGATGCTCCCACCAAAGTGTACATGAATCGGTTGGTCGAATAAAATTCTTGCATTCGGGGCATGTTCTCGCTCAGTTTTTACATGTTCTCCCTCAAATGGTCTTTGACCCTTGTCAGCTTGCCGGTGGCCTCAAGTTCCGTCCCGCATTACCGGCAAGAAAAGGAGTTATAACCTACTTTTCATTATGATCAGGACATATACCTCACTCATGTAAATTCGCTTTTTTTCCGACATCGGCGTCGGTCAGTTTTGGTGATGACATCGAGAATGCAGATACTTAATCTAAATCCACCCGGTGAATCAAAACCCCGAGTTTGGGTGGCCAGCCTACTTTTCCCAAACATTCAAACAACTGATTCACTGTCTTGGACAAATCTGGCAGTCTTCCAATCCGAAACAGGATACATCAGCTTTCTATGGTGCAAACCAAATAATCACATTAACCGCGGCCAGATTTCATAATGAACAAGCGTGATAGTCTGTTGTTAACCGCGCCACCGTGTTTGGTGGCCGCTTTATTATATAATCGTCGGAGTTTGAAATTTTGCCATGCCCATTTAGCACCTCCAGGACCCCCATCCTCAAACTTTGAGAGAGAAAGGATATTGAGATCCATGTCTGACCCAAATGTGTTTTCGAAATCTTATTTTTCAACTTCCATTCTCGCGGAATAGAACAAGCAGATTATGTCAGGATTTGTCATCTGTTGAGCCATCAAAGTTCAAACTCCTGGTTCTTCGACTCTGCCGCCACAAGTTGGATGAGAAAGTTGCTCAATTTATACTAATAAATACTTCATATTTGTGAAAAACTTGTTCTGGAATGCATACCAGCATCCGAATTGTGTTTGTGATTTGTAATAACGCGGCTGGCGATCAAAGCATCAACCTTTTCGACAGACTACAACATGCGAGGTACGAGCACCATATTGTTGTAGCGTCTGTTTATAAGAGACTAGTTGCGTGACCTCCCGCCAGGCCATTTTCGCTGACTTCGCGCACCGTGCCCTCCGCGCCGTCGCGTCCATCCCAGGGGCTCCACTTATCCTCCCCACCGGCGGGCTCACGACCCCCGCTCAACTGCACGCTGCCCTTTCGTGCGACCACGCACACCTCCTCGGCATTGGCCGCGCAGCGATTCTGCGGCCTGACCTCCCCCGATTGCTCACTCCAGTGCAACCCGGTTCAGACACGCCCTTCGCCCCAGCACCGGATCAGCGCCTCGGTGAACGCTGGGTGCGGATCCTGCAACGGTTTCCACGTGTCAAGCTGGTTGTGGCCGGGACCGCGATAGCGTGGTATGTTGTCGCGTTGCGGCGCTTGGCTCAGCCTGGGCCGTTTGTGCAGACGGCGAATTACTCCCTGGGATCGCTCGACGGGCTGTGGTGGGTGTGGGCATGGTTTGGGCCGGAGATCCTTGCTCTACGAAATACGCTCCCTATTGTTTGCGTTCTTACGGCGGTGACAGTGGCGGTTCTGCTTGCTCCATCAATATAAATCCGTGTTCCGCACACTCGGTAGGGGATCGAGGAACACGTCAAAGTTGAGAATTACCGTCCCATATTTGGGTTTGTGTACTATGTCAGGAGAGAAATCAAGACTGCTCTCTCTTGTAACCGAGTGGACGTTGACTGGCTTGCGAATCTAGATTAAATTGTCCGAGCTGTGGCGCAAATATGGGACGGCGATCTTCAACTTTGACACGTTCCTCGATCCCGTACCGAATGCTTAGCCTTCTTTGAAAGGCGAAATTTTTTGACGAGAGCATTGAATCCGTTGGGATCAAATTCTACGGTAGAGGCCGCGTAGAGCTCGGGTAGAATTTTCGTTTCCGTTTAGTGTAGGGTCAACCATAAACGAAAACTAAATGGTTGCTTTACTCGGCTGCTCTTGCGAAGAGCAGCTGAGCCGATTTCGGAATAATTTTGGCTCCGACGCAAGGGGCAATTTAAAACTCAACTGCACACTTTAGTCGGCTGCTCTTGCGAAGAGCAGCTGAGCCGATTTCGGAATTATTTTGGCTCCGACGCAAGGGGCAATCGAAAACTCAACTGCGCACTTGTGCGACATCCTGGGGATGACCGCCGGTACAGTTTTCAACCGGTCAATGGGACACTTTAATCGAATCGCTGATTTGAGAGCTTTTTGAAGTTCTTTTGGAATTCCTAGTCAACCAAAACCTTCATTCATGCATTGTACATCTCTATGCAAGGGGTTTTAATTTTTGAGATTCAGCTGCCAGGCTAACCAGAGCAAACTTCTGCCACCACTCAGTGGGACAGTCACGAAAGCGTGATGATGGTCACAGCCATCAGTCAAAATGAGTGTCTGTTCTTCGCAATAACGGTCCAGAATCCATTCGGCGTGATCATACAAGAAATCAATGCATTTCTGTTGTTGTGTTTTCACGTGTCCGAGCACTGAAGGTGACGAATCTTCGTTTATGGTGACTTCCTATTTGGGACAAAATTCTCAGCAAAGTAAAAACCGTTTCTTCTTCACACAATATGGGTCGGAATACACTCATATTAGCTAGGCATGCTTACATGCACTATACAACGGGTCCTATGTCTTTACTGTACCTGAAACGGATCATTTAAATGTTGTCTTGTTTTGTGTTCCGTCAAGATGATTTTGCCGAGGCCTGATACATTGATATGCAGTCATGCAAATTAGATGGAACATCGAAGGATACCCACAAGATTAAGCATAATTTATTGCGAGGCAATCCTGTCAGAACTACGAGCTCAATGGGGCAAATTGTCCGACTGTCCCAGTGAGTGGTGGTGTCCCATTGACCGGTTGAAAACTGTAATGGGCTATTCACCATCACAGACGATGCGCATAAACAACTACGCAGAGCTATAAACCCCGCATTTTCGGTCCCCAATCTCATAACACGTGTGTGTATGAACAGTTGTACGCGCTGCCTTACGCTAACACACCCAGCAGTAACGGACATGTACTATGAGCCCATCGAAGGGTACCCAATTTCATTTGCGCCACAGCCTATTTTACGAAAAACCACAGACTCGTCGAGATCTTGAAGGGGCAAATTAAAGGCGAGGTCGACCCCGAGGCTGGCAAGGTTTTCCAAATATGCCTGCAGCTCAATATATATATTAGCAGACATCCGAGAAGATATTGGAATGTCCAGACTGTTTTTGCTTGTACAGGAGGTAATATAACTGAAATTCGGTGACTTACCATATATGGTGCACATTATATGATCATCCTAAAGTTATGGGTATATATTATATACATACAGCTGGGGGCATCCTATACAAGTGCAATGGTGCCGGAATCAAGGGAAAGACGAAGAATTAAGGGAGTTATGGGTGTTATGCTGAAATCATCATTTTTTGAAAAAAAAAAATTGATCCACGCCCTAAGTTCCGCAAATAGCTGTAAGTACAACATATATAAAAACCAGTGCTTCGAGGAACGATACTTAACGATATAAAGCATGTAAGGCCGACGAGCGGCATGGCCCGCTACCAAAGATGGATTATTCTACTCTGAATAAATTTCAATTTCGAGATTGGTTCTGCGCGAGTTCTCCATTTTATCATTCATGTTCAGTCCAGCTTTCTTCGGACTTGAGGTCACTTTCATGGTTCAACGTCTGTTGAAAATACTTGCCCAGCAATTCAAATACGAGGTGCAACTCCAAGAAATGAAGGGGGGGAGAAGATAAGATCCCAACCATCGAAAAAGAAAATCGGCATACATGAGGTGAACTAAGGGTGTCCCATCGAATATCTCACCGGAGTCGCCATGGTGGCAGCGTGGAAAGGCACTGACACGGAAAAAAAAAGTGCTGTGCTGGAAGGTCAGGGGAATTTCAGATCCGGGTGGGAAATGTGGAAGAACCATTGCATGCGGGCAAAGACAATTGTTTGACCCAGTCGCATCCCTCAGAAAGTCACAGAGTAGGTTTTTCCAAAGCGATGAGATTTTCGAGGATTTATTCCACCCGGAATCCGATACATGCTGTAGGAGTAATGTGTGCCAATGCATCAGTAGTTTTATGTAAAAGTTCAAAGTGTGACCCGAGACAAATTTCATCCGGGCTCAGATGAGAAGATCAGCCCCGCTCCCATCCCTGAGCCCAATTCCGCATGGCAAACACACTTTGGAGCCCATCGGCCACATCCCGGCTTTATCTCCGTTGAATACAAAGACCGTCGTTGTGACATGCTCGCGCTGGAACTAGACAGCAGGCACTTGCAAGCGACAAAGACAGCATTGTTTTCGGGTCTGCGTTAGATACTTCAATGCTGAATCTGTTTCGGGCGAAGTTCACGATATTAGATTCAAGGAGGCTGAGCTCTAAAGAGCAAAAAAAAAAGCGAACTTGCAGACTTGCACAAGAGCTGCAACTGTGGGGGAACAGAAAAGGATCCAGAGGTCAGAGCGTGTCCGGAGGACATAGAAGACCAAAGAACCAAAGAGAGATCATGTCCAACCTGAGGATATCTCTCCTTCAGCTGCTGTCCAAAGAATGAGGCCCAAAGTCCCAGGACTGTGGCGAGTTGAAATTGCAGGTGTGCAGAATGGTTTGCCGACCAAAGTATAATAATTCACGACCCAGAACAAGCTCCGATGGGCCAGGGACACCAGTGGGATCAGATAACTCTGTGTGTCATTTAAGGCCCCGACCATTTCCGTCTGAAAATGTTTTCAACCGTTTTTATTTCGATTTGGTTTGCGAGTGAGCACAAAAGGTTTGAAATCTGTTTGTAAACGGTTCAAACGGCTGCAAAGAATTAAC
This sequence comes from Mycena leptocephala, assembly GCA_029378395.1. Taxonomy (NCBI): domain Eukaryota; kingdom Fungi; phylum Basidiomycota; class Agaricomycetes; order Agaricales; family Mycenaceae; genus Mycena; species Mycena leptocephala. The sequence goes on along the minus strand of JARJLF010000756.1, from coordinate 103,778 downwards.
CACTTACCACAGCTTTGGGGGTGGATCCCAACCCCAGAGTCTCAGAAAGCTTGGCAATACTGGTAAAACTACGAGCATAGTCTCGGAGCAAAAGAACTACTCACCGATGCACGATATCTTGGAGGCATTTTTATGTTTGATGGACGATCGGCCATCTCGGCGAACTCAAGCGGCCTGCATCCTGCGACCATCCCGCCGTTGAACCCGGATTTATGATCACCTTGATGCACCTCATTGCGATAAAGTGTCTCGTTTGTGCGTCACGAAGGCCAAGGTGCATCATTTGATCCCTCCAGACCACTTCGACTCACTTGCTCCAAAAATTCCCATTTAAAACTGTCTTAACCCGTTTAAAACTGTTTAAAAACCGTTTCCATCTTGTTTTGCACGGGTCTTCAAATGAAAACCAAATGGTTAGAGCCTTAGCACTGTCAATGTGCATACAATAATATTATCCTCTTCTCACCCATCAGGAAGGGTAGGATCCTCAATCCCATAGAACACCAGGGCAACTTTACCCGACAAAGCCACCGAAGTAGAATATTGACTTGATATTGGCAAAGTATAAATCTCAAGAGTGGCGACCATTTGGAAGACAACCACGACTTGATGTTCAGTCATAGTGTACCATTTAAGGAAAGGAAAGATCTAGAGCATTTCCACGGTATGCATAAGCAAATTTATGAGGTTTAACTCGGCAATCATCGGCGCAGCGAACGACTGGGGCAAGCCGAAGCGATTTGGCGGGGAGGAAAGCGGATTACGCGAAATTTGCTGACGAAAATGTGATACACGGCCAAAATCCAAAAATCATGCTCCCTATAAGACCCGTACCTTACGATAGCGGGAATTGTCACAATAAGGCAATTGTAGCCACACAGCGCTCCCTTGACCCTTCAATTGCTGTTCGACTCCGGTGTCGGTGGGGATGCATCAACTAATTTTAGCATCTTCTCTGAGCAGGCGAACGTCCCCGTGTTCGTACCTCCGGTTACGGCTGCCCCTACGACTCCTCGGCTCCCCCTTGCCCGTCTCGTCGCCACCTGCACCTACGTCCGAACCGCTACTCATTATATCCGATTCAGCAGCCATGCCGGGCTATAGAAAGCGCAAGTCCCGGGACGACGTCGACCCAAAAAATGTGATCCACACCGCTCAACCTCGTAAAGTCCCCAGGCGCGCGGATGAGGTCTAAAAAATTAGGTCTGTTCTCCCAATTTGCGTTTCTCGCTTCATTGACTAACCTTCACCGCAGAATATTGATCCTATTTGGCCCGGCGCTGTCACCATCTCGTTACTTTTTTCTTATGTGATCATGCTTTATTGTACATACATTCATACATCAATATTAATCCTAGTGCGCCTGCCTTCTCGAGTTCGACAAAGCAAGCTGTATTCCGAAAAGGCTCAACGAACGGGAGCCAGTTTGAATCTCGGGAGTTACCGGTGGTGTGGCGCACTTGTGAACTGTGTACAGAGGTGCCGAACATGGTATGCCGCACTTGGCGGAAATGTGCCGCAGATGCACGCGATGTGCCGCACATGCTGCGGGTGTGCCGCGCTTGAGTGTGCTGTGTCCGCCGCACCTGGTTAATACTGGCAGGGCTCGGGGCGAAGGTCCCCACAGGCGACTGGTGTTTCTGGTTCGCGATGGTCTTACTGCACATATTCCAGACCGCCAGTCTGAGCCAGTTCGAGCCAAACATAGAGCCAGCTCGATCCATATCTATATAAGAAAGGAGGACCGCGTGAGTAACTTCAAATAACAACTAAAACGGACAAAGCTACGATAACCCTTTAGGTCTATGTACGCGAAGGGGGATCTGGCTGGGGTCGTGTGGGATTGGGTGGTGACCGAGATACGCCAGCCCAATTTGGGTCACTTTTCCATGACTCTATATTCTGTCTCGGGACAAAGCTCTGATTACTGATACGTCAACTAAGTTTCAATAGACGGCCTGTATTCGAGCCCCCTGACCCAACAAAGCTCGGAACAGCTGCAAAACAGACCATTCGATAGCATTAACGCGCACAGAAAATACCATTTCTGCTTGATGCGGTGGGTGATGAGGGGATTTTCCAGGCATGAACGGCTTGACAGTGATCCTCCTTTCGCGCAACAAGGTCCCGTTCATTCCTAATGCCTTGGCGTATTCCGCTGCTGCTAAAACAACGTCGGCCACCAAAGAGTCCTTGTACCAAGCACGGCGAATCGAGACGTTCAGGATCTGGACATCGCGCTTCAAAAATTCGGCTGTGAGGTCCTCGTTACTGACGTTGTTTGGTAGATTCCCTATGAAGATTCTTTTGAGTTCGAGGTTATCGACATTACTCTAGCAGACGGGTCATTATAGCATCAGGTGGCAACTGCGTGTGTCACTCACCTGATTCCGGAGAATACGAAACAGTTGCAAAACAGACCACTCCGAAGTATTGACATCGACACAAAAACACGTTTCGTGTTGGTACGGCACCCTTTGATGACGCTCATCTTTTCTTTTGAACAGGTCAACCGTTATAATCTTGCCACTAAGCAGGCTCCCACTCATTGCCAATGCTTTACTGCAATCAGCGGTAGCTACAACCACGTCTGCCAAACAACAGTTTTTTTTTCATGTATGGCGTATTGAAGCCTCTAAAATGATGATGTCATGCTTGAGAAACTCGGCTGCAAGACCCTCCTTGTCGAGGGTGCTTGGGAGGTTGTTGACAAAGACTCTTTTTCCCCCGCGATTGTTGTTATGGTGATGATTTTCCGCTGTGCGCCTCTCGCTGGCAAGATGGGTTGGGATGTTGTTGGAGACTTCTACAGGTCCGAGGTCATGATTATTGTGATGATTCTATGGTGCGCGCCGTCTAGTCGCCACCTCTTTGTGACAACTGTTACTAGTGACCCAGTTTTCATCCTAATTTTTTTCCTCTTGGGAAACTTCTTCTTTTCACTGGAGGAACAGATTCCTAAGAGGTATTATTTTTCGTGAATTTACTGGGTGAGTTATAATTTTTATGGCCCACCAATTTGGCAGTCAGCCATCCATTATGACCGCCGTGGCTCCCAACCCACTGCCTGAGCATGAAGGCAGTCGATATAAGTGTTTCCAGCAAGTAATATTGCATTACAACTGTAAAGGAACCTCAAATGAGGTAGAAACAGGCCAAAAATAAGGGGTAAAAATTCAAAACTTGCTCGGCCAATTTGGCAGTTGTTCACGAGAGGTGGTTACTAAGTGGCGTGCACCATACTGTTAGCATTACTCGATAGATAATTGGTGATAGTTCACAACATACCATAGCACTGGTATGCACTTGACTCTGTAGACGTTGATGAATGTGTACATCGAGATAGTATGAGCTATGATATAATGCTTACCTCCGCTTCCTGAGCATCTCCTTCAATTTTGTTAAGGTTTTCCTCTTTGAGATCTGACATTGGCTATAGTCAAGCTATGGTGCCCATAGAGTGACGAGGCCATTTATATGGATCGACGGCAAATGGTAGCCGCTGCCGAAAGCTATATCCGCTCCGCACATGGCTATTCAATCATTTTGGCACGCATTGGTCTAGCGGCTCATCCACACTCAACAAAACCTCACAGACCACCACATCCAGGTATGCTTATTCATATATCCATGCGGACCACACCCTACATTTTACCGTGCAGTACTTCGTCTACCAAGCGTCGAGGGCTCTCAAATTCATCCACAGTTCGGCCCGAAGGAATTTCTGCGCGGTAGTTCGATTGGTAGAGGGACTCACAGCGTCAGAGGTGCTTGATGTGCTGACACTTTTGGTTAGCTTGCCCAGGCAAACTATTTTATGGAGCTACCCTGTTTCACCAAAGTGATGTAGTGGGTAACAATCGAAGTGAGTATATTTCTCTGTGTTGTGAAAGCCTGGTACCCACATGTTCCGGACACCTGGCATTGGATGCTTTTTCTAGTGGTTACAAGACATGCCGCCGCTTCGCTCTGGCCCCAATACTGTGCCGTAAGATATGAAATGGATATTATTAGAGGCACGAAGTAGAATAGAGTGATATAGAAGATGAGTGTCCTTCCTTGCTTGAAAAGTCGACAGGTCGGATCTTGGTCTGCGAGACTTCGGTGGCGCGAATCAAACGACTTGAGATTGCTAGGACCATTCAGAGCGGGTACAGACAGTACACATTAACGGCGCACTGGGGGAAAACTTTGCCATTGGAACCGGGGTGATACAGCAAATGAGACAATCAAAGCAATTTCTAGAGTTTGTGCACCAGTGAACAGGCAGGAAAGCCAACAGAGTACGACAACCGCAGTCCGAGCAGCAGTTCCACATCCACAGAAATAGGGAAACAGTTGCAGGGCATATTCGAAGGGAGAGGAGTGAGCGAATACCGATTGGAAAGGCAGAAGATCGGCCCTATTTATGCTTTGGGGTATACGTGCCCGCAGGTGCATTAATAAGTTGAAAAATTGCGCCGCAGTGCATATCTACTGCGAAAAACTGCGTATGGTTGCGGATCGCAGTACTTTCAGCGGGACTTTCTGTTGAGACAGTATTTGATTACAAACTTGATATAGTTACTGAACTGTGCGAATGAATTTATGGCACGGGGCCCATAAACTGTCATTATTAAACAGGCCCAAGTCATTGTCACCCCCACCCGCACCTACAAAGCGTATTCGACTGGGCTCAATCTCATTCTTCTCTTTGCTCCACTCCCTGTTGGGGCCTCCCCGTCAACTTCATTAGCAGTACGTCTGAAAGTATCACTGCGCCTCGTATATGGCGAGAAGGAATCTTTCCTTCTCACCGACCTAGCTTCGCTCCGTGGATGCGTCGTGTGCTTATGAGTCATCTCTATTGTGAGCGGGACGATAGGACATCGTTTGATGGTTTCTTGGCCACCCGCCATCAGCTCTATGAGTGATTTACTGCTTGGATCCATGTGGGAGATATCAATGAGATCATCGGGCAAACTTAAAGGTTTATTATGCATGAACGGATCTGAGTCTCCTGGAAACGCGTTATCAGTTTCGCAACCCTCACTTGACAGCATTGTGTTATGGCTCACTTGCAAGTACTTCGTCCAAAGGGCGGGCGACATATTTGTTGTAAGCAGGTAACAGCCCAAATCTGGTGAGCAGGTCATCACTGCTCTGTATTTTGGGCCTTTCTTTGGAACGGGGTGCTGGAATGGTGTCAGATTAAGGTAGTAGTAATTGCACGCAATTGTTACCTTGAGGAGCGAGGAAAAGTACAGTCTTCATTAGCGGGTGGGCTACCGCTGATGATGACAACCGCCTAGTGAGAAGGGCCATATATACACATTCGGGCTCGGGTTCGGGCCGCGGTCTATTTAAGTACATTTTTACAGCTGTTTGCAAATCTAATGGCGGTGCGCAAGTGTACTGGAGGTGGTCCCTTCTCCCAGATAAGAATCCCCAGTGTCCACCAGTCCACAGAAAGGTGTTGTATGTCTTTCCCTTTACAGATGCATGCATACCATCTGTCTCTGAAGAACCAGACCCAAGGACTTTTGGGAAGAGTCGCTCATCAAGAATCGACATAACAGGGCACAGCCCTAAAAACATTTCGACACGTTTTGACGTTTTTTTTTCCGAGAGAATAGGAGATCCAATTCCGCCTGGAACAATCATGGTCACGCAGGCGGCATGAGGAATCTGAAATATGCGATTCTGAACAGAGAGTCTTGTTCAGAATTGCAAGCGCAATCCAGGGAAAATGAAATGCAGAGCCACCGGGAGCCACCTGGTGGCTCTTTAGGCATGCGCTGCCTGGTGGCTCTGAAATACCACCGATTCTTGTGTTGCCAAGCTATGTCCAGTAGGTCGAAGTGTATGCAGCCTGAAATATGTGTATTTGGTGTCTCTGAAGGCTACTCATGAGTTTATGGATGGGCGTATGGCGCGCAGATGATGTCATACTTGAGCCACCGGAGAGCCACCAAATGCGGAAATGGCTGTGGAGCCACCCGGCCGGGCAGCTGGCTTCCGGTGGCTCTGCGCAAGCTCTCTATTGTTAAGATACAAGCGGTGTCGCCCTTCTCAGCTTTTGATTGTCGATGCCGGGCGGCGCCATATTTGCTGGGTACAAAAAAACACCTATTCAGGAAGCAGCCGTGTGAAATCTTCTTCTTGCTGACGGGACGTCTGATTATGGGTCCGTGTTGGCGTCCATCCGATGACGACTACGACTACGATGCCGATGCCTGCGTCTCAGAGAACGAGAACGACCACCAAGATTTGATGAAGGGGTCGACTCAGAAGGCAAAAAATCCGAAAATAGCGGTCAGGGATTCTATGATATGGTCACTTATCATTAACTCATTACAGCTAATGTCGGAACCGAAGGCGCGAGTGAAAATTTATTGTTTTGGGATGTTTTCAAAGAATTGCTAGTAACTCAATCAGTTCTGCACCGATTTGGATGAAACTTAGGTAGATTTGGCGGGCTAACTCATACGCAATTAGTGATGTAAAGCAATTTGTGAAAATATGATTTATTAGGTAATCTGTGCTTTTGGGCTATTTTCGCGCCAAATGCTGTCTAGCATGTCCAGAACATGTTCCAGCAACCTAATATTTTGGGAGGGACAACATATATACCTTATTAAACACGTGATATAACCAGAATTACAGATAATTTTGTTACAGTTCCTGTAGCTCCATTGGATATATTTCGTAGATTTGGCATTCAGAAATATTTTAAGAATTACATTTATCTCAGGAGTTCATATAATTCTGGTTCTATCACGTGTTTAATGAGGTATATATGTTGTCCCTCCAAAAATATTAGGTTGCTGGGACATGTTCTGGACATGCCAGACAGCATTTGGCACGAAAATAGCCCAAAAGCACAGATTACCTAATAAATGATATTTTCATAAATTGCTTCACATCACTAATTGCGTATGAATTAGCTCGCCAAATCTACCTAAGTTTCATCCAAATCGGTGCAGAACTGATTGAGTTACTAGCAATTCTTTGAAAACATCCCCAAACAAGAAATTTTCACTCACGCCTTCGATTCCGACATTAGCTGTAACTCCCTGGCAGATGCCGCCCAAGGGCCAAAACAACGTTACTGATGTCGTTGGGTTATTTGATAGTGAAAATGTCGCCATAAATAAGGGAAAGGTGTGCGCTTTCTCTCGCCGCGAAATCTGTTTTTAATCGGTCATGCAGGAAAACCAACCTCCAAAGAGGGTTAGTGTCGAGATAAAAAATCAACCTCGTCAAAACCTGAATCTGCCATAGGTCATGAAACGGAAGGCAGAAGAGCTTCCTCTGATCGCGTCGCCGCCATCTAAAAAGGCAAGCCACGTATTTCTTTATATCCGTGACTTATCGCTGTTTTCTGTTAGACTATATATGAATGTTGTTGTCAAATGGATTCATCTGAATCTCTTTGAATGGTCTCCACATCTCAGAATGGTCATCTTCCGCGCTGCAGTGCACCTAGTTTGCACGTAGTACAGTAACTTGACGAGAATTTAAATAATTAGGAGCAAGCACGCAGTCTAAGGCCAGAACTCTCTCAAATATTGGCCAATTTATGAGGAGGAAATCGGTTTGAGAGACAGAAGGAGGTGGCAGTGCTGCGTACTCACTGGCAGTGAATATGTGTTGCTGACTCAGAAATTGAACGGCATGTGGTCGCACAAACATTAGGCTCGTCACCGGAACACAAGTCGGGGTGCAGTGAAGGAATACCAGGCATCTGCCCACCCATTGCCCCCTGTACAATCAGTGTTCACGCTGAAGTCGATTCGCCCCTAGAAGCCGATTAACGCCGATCACATGTCATATGATGCTGAGTCAGCAGGGAAGCCCAAAGAGAGCAGCGATGTGCGGGGCAACCCCGCCATGGCGAGGGTGATCGCAAAACGGTCTGGATCAGGGGAATTGCCTCGGATCACAGATGACGTTTCCCGGCATCTGAAAGGCACCGATTTTTCGACGCCTATCTAGGCTGATTTGTAACTTATCAGGAAAAAATCTCCTTTGCTAATTTGGAGAAAATTTGGTTCACGACTTTGAATTAGGGTCAATTAGGGTAATTTGGAATAATCTAGAGAAAAGTGGCCAAATTGGCCAAATTTCCTAGCTTGGCTTCTCACCGCTTGAAGTAATTTTCAAAAACCATTCTATGAGGTGGGGATTATGTCGGTTGGTGTCATTGTATAATGGACTGACATGGTTCAGCACAAACTCACATCCGAAGGTGGAGAGAGTTGGAGAGCAACTTGGAGAGAAACCGAAATGTTTCCAAGTCCGTTGCCGAGGGTTGTCGTAACACCGGCGTTTTATGACCGGGGATCGCACGTGCCGTTGGTTCGAGTCTGTATTTGGACAGACAGACAACAAAGATCAACAACTCTTCTTCCTTCCCCCCCATGTCGTCCCTCGCTGGTCCCCCTCTTTGGCCATTTCTGCCTTGAACAACCCCTCACACTGAGCATACATCCCTCCACATAGGTGAGTGCCGTACCAGCTTTCCGTTCTGTTTCTCCCTGACGATATTTAACAGGTAGGCCTTGTCTAGGCGTTGGGTCGCGTTAGGGCTGATACAGGGTGCGCTACTTAGCTTATCTGTGACCATTAACAAACTAACTTATACCATGGTATCATGCAGCACTTCCATTTATACTCCTCGTCTCTCATGCCTACTGTCTATAGTCCGTCCATTGAGGTGCTTACATACACGACTCACTACGCGGTAAGGAAACTTTTCCCCTCCTTACCTTCTGTTGATTCCCATCCCATACAGCACCCATAGGTCTTTCTGAATTGGGCTCATGCTATTTGCGCTCGGCTGGTGGACTCGGTGCACAAAGTCTACACAGGGCCAATGGATTCCGGTGCGTGATATACACCCTCGAACGTGTTAGCAGAACCCAAGCTTATCATGTACTATAGTGGGCTGGAATAAGCGACCGTTCCAGTACGTCGTTGGATTATTTGTCCTGTCCGTGCTGTTCCTGATACATTTTCCGCACAGCGCATACCTATGACAAGTTTCGCCACCCTGTTCTTTGAAGATGGCGGTATTCCATCCAGTTCGGGTCTGTGCTTTCGCCCGCACCCTTCGGTGTTTGCTGACGAATGTGTCAGACAATATAGCACATACACTGGACTTAAGGTTGTTGCGGCTATTGTGAGTAAATTCAGTTGTGGGCCCGCTGAAATATGGCAGCAGGTAGTCCACAGCCTCCCTCCCTTCATTTTTCTTAAATTACCCTTGCAGCGGCGATGTTTCGGCGCCACGGGGGCATGCTGCGATGTCACTTTACAGAAGCTGCGCAGGCCGCCGTTGGTAGGCAATAACCATGTTGTGAGTTTACGAGCTTACCATCATTGCACCGTATCTTCTGCTAACATGCTCATTGTTTCAGGCTCTCAAGTTTCCGCGACACCAGGCCCTGTGGGACATTTGTTTCTCCTAGAACAGATGGGGTCGGGGTCACATTCCTGTCGGCGAGACTGGTTATATTACATGTTTGTTAGTGTAGTTAGGACCACCTGTCTGTAGATACGCGTGCAATACAATGGTTTCTGAGCTCATTTGATGCGAATAACGAAGCAGAGCGAGAAGAAATCCAGCCCAATCCCATGCCAAAGTCTGGCAAAACCCAGGTAATTAGGGACAATTTGGCACTAAATTATTTTGAAGGTCGCAAAAAAGCCAACGGCCCTAACGCAACTAATTTGGCTGAATTGGACCTTTTTTCAGGCCAATCAGGCCTTATTCCCAAAGGAGGTCTTTCCTGATGAATGGGGTGGCATCTGAGGCCGCATCTCTTGATGCAATTACTCTTGAGGGTCCCGGAAGCTTGCTATTGGCTAAGGGACGTTCTGCCAGTATACGTGGCAGCTCGCTTTGACGGTTGACCCCACTACCGTCGTGGGCCACGACGGTAAGTCTTTCCCAAGTCTCAGGTTACAGTGTCTTCGCTGAATCCCCGAGAGCCACTGGCAGACACAGATGGATCCGACTCTCAGCCTCGACCTTATCCTCGAAATTCTTGACTGTCTCGCAGTTCCTCTCCACTTCCACCAACGGTCCTCTGATCGTTTTTCTCTGGTTGCCTGTAGTCTCGTGTGCAAAGCATGGTCTTCTTGTGCCCAGCGTCTGCTGTTCCGCCGTGTGGTACTGCGTCAGACCGACCGAGGAGGGACAATCCGGGACTCTTTCATGTCGTTCCTACCCGCCATAGATCCTACCACTGAACGCGGACAATGGCTGATAGACAGCATTGTAAGCCTTACCCTCGGTCACACCTCTCAGAGGCAGACCTTGAAGTCGAGACAGCTGGCATTTTTGCTGCTGAAGATGCCCAATTTACGTGAACTAAACGTGTCGACGTCGAGGATTTCGTGCAACAGCTTCGACAGCGAAACCATCACGTACCTGCGGGATTTCGGCCCGCGCATCGTCGCATTGGCCGTTTTCGGCGATCAGAGGACGCACCTCACCCAGCAGCTTGTCGCCGCATTCCCGTCCATCCGCATCCTCGAAATCGATCACAGCACCCGGCAGGCCATCTCCTATCTGCGGCCCTTCGGAGCGCCGCTCAATCTCTCGCTCGTCTCCTTCAAAATTTACACTATGATCGTCGATGATATCGGGCCGTGCCTCGACTGGCTGGTAGGCCCCAGCCCAGATACCAACGCCCCTCTCCAGCTCTTCATGCACTTGCCCTTGTCGTCGGCCCAGCTGGGAGACGTCCTGGAAGCGCACGGCGCGCACCTGCGCTTCCTCCTGGTCTCTTGTTTCGAGGCCGAAGTGACGTCCATCGCGCTTGCATGTCCCAAACTCGAACGGCTCCACTTGACACAATTTCCAAGTGCGAAGACTCTAGCGCTCATCCCACGTTCAATCACTGTCCTGGCACTACGGTGCGGACCCTACGAGCGTGTTGGGTTCAGACAGTTTTTGGCTGCGCTTGAGACGTTCCCGAACCTCAAGATGCTCATCTGGTCGGAGTACCGGTATACCGACCTGCCCGTTGACTTGAAGCGGGTATGTAGCCAGCGCGGGATTGAGCTGCGCATGCCGTCAACGCACTCGTCAATGGACAGCATAGTATGTATACATAGAGGCTTCCTTTTGACATCATAATGTTGGTTCCAGCCTCGGCGCGTTTGGCTTGCAGAGTCACATAGCACGTTATATAGTGTGACATAGACGCGCTGGCGCCTCTCACTTGTTTCCCTTACGGTGCAGTGAGAGGTTAGTCTTCTGCTCATTCGTCTCGTATTATATACTCACATTACCTAGTCTCATAGAAGTGTACTAGGTAATATATGACTTGTTTCCCTTACGTGCAGTGAGAGTCTCATAGAAGTGTACTAGGATCCGATAGGTTATGGGCATCTAGTTCGTTGTCTTCAATACACGAACGGGGCTCTTAGTCCTTTCTATCCTCTCGTCTTCGCCGGTCGGTTCCAGGTCGATACCGTTGTTTACGAGCTCGCACTGCGCGCCACGTCCTTCTTGTCATCTCGCCATTCGCGCATCGCAGCATTGAATATGGCTTTACCATCATCCTGGTCTTCGAATAATCCTTTCCGTCCAACGAGCAACCCGTGGGCTTCTGTTCCACCTATGCCTACGACGACGCCGTCCCGTCCTACTGTACCGAACAACGCGCGCCACCTCGTCCATACGCACCTGGCCGTCGCGCAGACGACGTCTATGAGATTCTAGCTCGTCTGATACGGACCAATCGGAGTCGAGCTCGGGTGCCGATATTACCCTCCACTGCGCCCACCGCATCCGCCACGTCCACCGCGCTCACGCTCAGACCGCTACGAGCCTATGGCGGATCAGGGCCCAGTCTTGAAAGCGATCACCCTCAACCCGGGGAGCTGGAAAGAGGAGGAGAAGCTTGCGCTGGAGAAGGGGAACTACCGCGGCTGGGCGACGCGAGTGTGGAATACAATCGGTTTACATTCTGGCGCTACTCGTTGGCTCGATCCCAATGAGCAATGCCCTTCGCTCGAGCTTTACCCGCGCCAACATCGCATCTGGCAGGACAATAATGTCGCCATCCTGTCATACATCACCCTCCTTTGCGCGTCCTCCGAGCATGCATACTTCGAACACTGCAAGACTGCGGCCGAGGCTTGGGCTGCCCTCCGTGCTCGCCACACGCGTCGCGGCCCCCTTGACCAGGTCAATAAACTTCGTGCAGCTATGGGAATGCAGTTCGCGGACGATCCGGAGTCATGGGTCGCTACTTTGGAGAAGATTTCCGAACTAAACAAGGCCGTGTGGGCGGGTGAGGCGCCGACAGCTGACGGAATCCACACTGTACTTCTCCTTCACGCTCTTTCACCGTTCCCAGCTTTTGTCGACTCTCTTCTTGCCGTTCCTGAACTCGACGCTGCCTACATCACGTCTCGTCTCAACGCGAAGCAGCAAATGCCGCGTTCTTCCTCTTCTTCTTCCCCTGCTGCGTTTGCCGCCACGAACCCGAAGTCTAATTCAGAAAAAAAGAAAAGGACCATTGCAATAACCCTACCTGCGCAACGCCCGTTGGTCATACTTTCCCTTACTGCGTCTCGAAGGGGGGGGGATGGCCGGGAAATCCGTAGACGAGGCGATAACAAAGAAGCGTGCTGACGAGGGAAAACCAGAGTCGTCTAAACCGTCGCGTGGTCCGAAGATCGGGAGAGACAAAGATGGCTTCGCGTGTATCACAGTCGGGGGGAGGAATACCGTCTCATGCCTGGCGGGACCCCAGTGCCAACTCCTCCTGCGAATGCTCACGTCGCCCAATTCACAAACCTCCAGACGGACACTCTTCCCACTGTGGATGCGGCTTACGAATGGGAGTCATTCCACGTGGAGGATGAGCCTTGCGTCTCGCTTGATTGGGGGAACTTCACCGCGAATGCCGTTACCGCCTCTGACGACTATGACCTCTATTCCGACACAGGTGCCAACGTCCATATCTCACCTTGTCGAGAAGATTTCGCCACGTTCACTCCCATTACCCCGCGCGCTGTCAAAGGGTTCCAAGGCAGCTCTATTAACGCTACGGGAATCGGCACGATAATAACCGATAGATTTATACTTCGTAATGCCTTATACGTGCCAAATGCGGCTGTCCGCCTAATGTCTGTCTCCCGCCTCTGCCAATCGAACGCCTACACTTGTCATTTCGATGCGTCGTCTACCTGGATCACTGACTCTAAGGACTCGATTGTCTGTACTGGCTCCTTGCAAGCGACCCGCGACCTCTACAAACTCCATTGCACACCTTCCTCATCATCCTCCACTCCCACTGCCAATGCCGCTTGCTCCATAGACCGCCTCCATCGCCGCCTTGGACATGCGCACCACCAGGCCGTCGCTGATCTTTACCAGCACGAGCTGGTCGACGGTATGGACTTGGATACCTCCTCCGAAGCGACCCCATGTGACGCTTGTTTTCGTGGCAAACAGGTGGCTGCTGTGATTCCAAAGCTACGTGAGGGGGAGAAATCCGAGGAGCGGTTGGCGCTGGTATTCGTGGACCTGTGCGGAGCTTTTGATACGAGATCGCGGAGCGGGAATCACTACGTACTCGACATTGTTGATGATTCCACAACAAGAGGCTGGAGTTTACCTGTCACGGACAAGGCACAGGCGTTCGACACGCTCATCGCTTGGCAGCTCGCTATCGAAGCCCGTACCGGTGACAAAGTCAAGGCGTACAACATTGACAACGGCGAACTGAAGTCTAAGAAGTTTGAGGCATTCTGCGCTGCGCGCGGCACCACAATTCGCTACACATCGCCTGAGACATCGGCGCAAAATGGGAAGGTAGAACGTTTTCACCTCACCATTCTGAACAAAGCTCGCGCGATGATGCTTTCATGCAACGCGCCGCTTTTCCTTTGGGACGAGTTTGTGGTTACAGCTGCGTACTTACACGCTCGGTGCCCATCGAAATCGCAGGGTGGGCGGACACCATCTGAGGCTTTCGAGCGCAAGAAACCCAATATTGCCCACTTACGCGAAATTGGATGTCGAGCTTTCGTGCTCGTGCGAGGCCACAACCCAAAGCTCTATGCCCGCTCCATTGAATGTGTCTTAATCGGGTATGCTCCCCAGGCAAAAGCTTACAGATGCTGGGAGCGCTCGTCTGGAAAAATCTATAACTCGATTGATGTACGCTTCATCGAATCTAACGAGACGGTCCGGGTGAAGCTGAAGAGAGACCTGCTGGCGGCACGTCGATCTGACGCTTCCCCGCCCGAATCCACTGTTGTCCCAGATGATCAATCCTCCGACGACCCTACACTCACTACGTCCGCGCCCCCGCCTCCCGACGTTCCCACAGTCCCGGCTCCACCTCCCATCCCTGACCCATCTCCTCCCCAGTTACGCCGCTCCGAGCGCCAGCGTCATCCTCCCACACGCGTTATGGTTGCCGACGGGCCCGTGTCCGAGGATCATGGTGAAGGAGAAATCCTCAAGGATTGGGAGGAAACTATTGCCGCAACCCCTGAGGATGACGATGGTGAGGAGACGGCGATGCTCGTGCAGCTCAATGCCTACCTATGCGAGAATCCCATTGACGTCGAATTTCCTGATGACCCACGCAACTACACCGAAGCCATGGCGTCGCCGGACGCTGACGGATGGATGGCGGGCACACGCGAGGAACTCGACGCGCTTCGCGACAAGGGGGTGTACGAGCTAATACCTCGTTCATCAGTTCCGCTCCAAAAGACGATCCTAGACCTTCGGCCCGTATACCACCGCAAGCGCGACATGAAAGGGGACGTCGTCCGTAACAAAGTCCGCTACTGTGTCGTCGGTGCCGACAAGTCTACGGGCGCGACTACACCGTTACCACTTCCCCCACTGCGCGTCTCGAATCGTTCCGAGCTGTACTCCACGTCGCTGCGTCGCGTGGCTGGGACATACAGCAGGTCGATATCAAGACCGCCTTCCTGAATGCGAAGCTCCCCGACAACGAGATCCAATACACACGCCAGCCTAAACATTTCGAGGTTGAGGGCCGGGAAACGTGGGTGTGGAAGCTAGTAAAGAGTCTCTATGGCTTGAAGCAGAGCGGGCGGATGTGGAACCGGGAGATGCACGACTCCATGACCGGGTGGGGGTTCAAACGCTTGCTCTGCGAGTGGTGTGTATATGTTCGTGTCGAGGAGGGAGTGACGAACCTCGTAGCAATCCATGTCGATGACATGATATGCGCCGCGTCCTCCAGGGACGCTAACGATTTCTTCAAATCGCAGCTCCGCTCCAAGTGGGAAATTTCGGATCTGGGCGACATCCAATTTTGTCTCGGCATTGGCATAGTTCGTGACCCCGAACGTCTCCCTTTCCCAGACTGCCCTCATCGACCGCCTCATTGCTCAATTCTACCAATCTGATGCTCACCCCGCACCATCCCCCATGGAGGCCGGCCTGCGTTTACGCCGTCGCACTGCCGAAGACCCTGAGCCAACGCAACTCGATGTCGATCGCCTAGCAGAAACCCCATATCGTTCTTTAGTCGGAGGCTTGATGTACGTGGCGATTGGGACCCGCCCGGACATTGCCTTCGCGTAAATCACCTCGCCGGCTTCCTCGACTGCTACTGCTTTGAACACTGGCGTGCGGCAATACGGGTTCTGCGATATTTGAAGGGGACTCGGGAGCTTTGCTTAGTCCTGGGTGGTTTCGATGAGATCTCGCTGGTTGGCCACGGCGACGCAGATTTGCTAATGAGCTGGACAAGCGGAAGTCAGTCATGGGCTATTCGTTCTCGCTTGGATCGGGTACAATCTCCTGGGCATCACGGAAGCAAAAGGTCGTCACTTGTTCCTCGACGGAGGCAGAGTACATCGCCGCGTCCGAGGCGCCAAGGAGATCTGCTGGCTCCGTATGCTTTTACGCGGGATTACTGTGCCTATCGACTCACCCACGGCGCTCTTCTGTGACAATAACGCAGCGCGTATTCTGGCCGCTGATCAAGCTTTCCACTCCCGCGCAAAACATATCGACACCCGCTATCATCATATCCGAGACTGCGTTGAGAAGAAGAAGATTTTCTTACCCCATATCCCCTCATCCGACAACATCGCCGATACTTTGACAAAAGCTCTCCCCCTTCCTGTATTCCTTCGACATCGCGAGGCCCTTGGTGTCGTTTGAGGGGGTGTTCACCGAGCGAGGGGGTGTGGTACTGCAGCCTCCCGCAGCCTAGGCTGAGGGGGTGTGTTGGTTCCAGCCTCGGCGCGTTTGGCTTGCAGAGTCACATAGCACGTGTTTCCGTATATAGTGTGACATAGACGCGCTGGCGCCTCTCACTTGTTTCCCTTACGGTGCAGTGAGAGGTTAGTCTTCTGCTCATTCGTCTCGTATTATATACTCACATTACCTAGTCTCATAGAAGTGTACTAGGTAATATATGACTTGTTTCCCTTACGGTGCAGTGAGAGTCTCATAGAAGTGTACTAGGATCCGATACATAACTGACAAGTGTTTCAGATTGATGGCTATTACAATGCGATTGAGGTGGAGTTGAGAAAGAAATATATCCGGATCTAGGCGAGGCAGAAAGGCGGCGTGCTGATGCATCTTGATGTCTGACTGGTACTTAGCCTTAGCAGTGGTTTGCTCTAGATGGAATAGATCAACTCCACGATATATACGCAAAAGGATTGAACCGGTGGTACAGTATCTCTACAATCACATTTAATCAGCGGAGGTCGGGGAATTCTACCCCTGGGCCGCAACGGAGACCTCTCTATTCCGTTAAAACGTTGGCGGCGTCTTAATGGGATGATGCCCAGCGCTTCGCCACTGCTCCTCAACCTCCAACAGTGCGTCCACGGTATCAAGCGTCGTCTGTAAAGTCGTCAGCCCGACTAAATCAAGTTCAAGTACATGTTAACGTACCTGCTCCACTGTTAGAATAACGGGTCGTCTCGAGCGCGGTACAATCCAGGTAAGTGCGATAGTAGTGTGTTTGTTGGGATCCACTACAAACGCATGAAGGCTGTACAAAGTAACTACGGGTTTATATACCGTTCAACCTCCTGACTCATACAGAGTCATACTTCCCTAAGTCAGCTTCACAAGCTCGCATGAGTCACGTATTCCAACACTCCCCCTCGAGCGCCGTGAAGCTCTGAGCTCAATAGCTCCCCCTCGATCCATCGCGTCGATGCTTGTCTTGAATCGAGGTTTGCGCAGCTGCAATCAGCGTGCGCCGCATTCCTCGGGAATCGTTGGCCCGGCCTCGGTAACCGTGGGACCGGCTTTTGTACCCTCGCCCCTCGCCCCAAATATACCTTGTGTGGCTTTAACTCTTGCGTGACCCGCAGATTATGGGCCCCGACCCTCCCTGCCTACTGCTGTATCACCGTACTCCTGCCCTCCCTGTCGATTGCTGCCTGCCCTTGCTTTGACTCACCACCCGCGTCCGCGTCTGAGCGCTCTTATCCGAGCCATTGCACCGATCCCCGACTCAACCCTGACCGACTTGCCTTGGCGCAGCTGAACGTGCCCCCGACTGACTAGGTTTGTCTTGGTGCAGCTGAACGTACCCCCGAACGGCTTGGAAATCGCGCGTGCTTGCGTGCGTACTGGAAATCGCGCGTGTTGGCATGCGTACTTGGAAATTGCGTGACGCTGCTATGTGTACTGGAATCGAGCGAACGATTTGGGACGACCGAGCACTAGTGTCGCTTGTAGCCAAACTGTTTCTTTTGAGTGTCCCGACAGATCTGCAGAGGGATTTTAATTTAAATCAAAACTGAGTGAGCTGGAAAAATATTTCTCGATGCATTTGGCCACATGCGGGTGAAAAAATGAAAAGAAAAAAAGCGGCGAGCTTGGGGGCTGCACATACTGGCGCATCAATTGAATCGCGCAAATTGGACTTCTGGGCACTGTGCAAGCGGTTTTGCTTCAATCTGGCTGAATCGAATTGAATCGCATTTTAACCCGACACAGCAATTGAATCACGCAAATTGGACTTCTGGGCACTGTGCAAGCAGTTTTGCTTCAATATGGCCCGGCCTAAGCGCATTAGGACGGCGGAATTTTTCTGAATCGATTCGCCACTCAGGGGTCGGAGATTGAACCAATATTGACCGATATGGCGCAAACAGTGTTCCCAGCCGAAGTGCAGATTATTCAACAGAGCGTCAGTCTGAACGCTGATTTCAAAACTAGCATTTTTCCCTGGATTGTGCTTGCAATTCTGAATGACAGTGTCTGATCCTAAAACTTGGATCTGACGCTCCTGGCAAGCTGCTTAGCGCTGGGCTCCACAAAATCTCCGTCTTTTTTCATTTCAAATTCCATTTGAGTGCGCGTGGGCCCATGGGGGCCCATGTAGCACTATACGCAGTACTGGGATGTAAACTAGCTATCTACGGGAGGATTGGCATGTAAGGACACGGTGCGGGGGGAGCTATGGAGGTACGCTAAGTGGGAGAGATATGAGTTTGTGCGAAGCGGGGTGTCTTGTCATTTGCTGTCTGAGTAAGAGTAAAGTAAGAGTAAAAAGATATATAGGGGGAAAGGGGCAGGGTCCGAGTCTAGAGGGCGTAGCGGGGGAAGCGGCCGGTGTCGCGCACGAAGCGCAGCACGGGTTTGGGGTCGGACTTGGTGGCGAGGAGGCGGCGTAGGGAGAGGCGCACTGTCCCAAGCTTGAGGACCAAGTCGAGGCGCTGGCAGTGGTAGCGGGGGCACGAGAGGAGGTAGTGGGGGACGGTCTCGGGGACGAGGCACAGTTCGCAGTCGGGGGAGGGGGCGAGGTGGAATCTGTACAAGTGTTAGGGTTACTAGAGCACCAGAGGGTGAGGGTTAACTCTAGCTTAGGGTTACATCCCCTGCAGCTGGTGGGTCAGGCACGGAACCTGAGAGCAGGATAGCTGTAAATAGTTAGGGCAAGTCTGCTCCTAAGCCCCGCGCCCCACCGGGGGCGCAGGAGACGACTTGCCCTAACTATTTACTCAGCTATCCTGCTCTCAGGTTCCCGTGCCTGACCCTTGAAGATTAATTGCTTTGTATTTCAGCAAATAAAGGCCCCCTGGGTGGCCATCAGTGAACAGCAGACAAAATTCACACACTTGTCAAGAACTCCTCCTGCACTGATGGCTACCCCGGGTGGCCATCACTGAACAGACAACAAATTTCGACACTAGGACAAAATTCACACATATGTTTACAAGTCTCGGTGCAAGAAAGAATCACGCACTTTTGTTTACGATACTTACGATACTTACGATTTTTACGATACTTGTTTCTTTCCATCTGGGTTCATCGAGGTATCCGTACCTAAGTATATTTTATACGTAGATGAATATCACATTGTTAAATTGTTAAATAGGTCCCCTGCAGTGATGGCCACCTGGGGTGGCCATCACTGGAGAGTGGACAAAGTTCACACGCTTGTCAAGAGCTCCCTCTGCACTGATGGCCACCCCGGGTGGCCATCACTTGAGGGAGGACAAAATTCTCACATATATCTACACCTTTTTGTACCAAAAGAGAGTCATGCAAAGCTCTCTCTGCACTGATCACTGGAGAGTGGACAGAATTCACACGTTTGTCAAGAGCTCCCTCTGCACTGATGGCCACCCCAGGTGGCCATCACCTGAGGAAGGACATAATTCATGCATATATTTACACCTTTTTGTGCCACAAAAAAAATCACGCACTTGTCATTAGCTCTCTTTGCACTGATGGCCACCCCGGGTGGCCATCACCTGAGGGAGGACAAAATTCACGCATATATCTACACCTTTTTGTGCCGAGGTGGCCATCACTTGAGAGAGGACAAAATTCACGCATACAGCTACACCTTTTTCTGCCACAAACAAAAAATCACGCACTTGTCAGAAGCTCTCTGCACTGATGGCCACCCCGGGTGGCCATCACTGGAGAGAGGACCAAATTCAAACACTTGTCAAGCGCTTCCTCTGCAGTGATAGCCACCCGGGGTGGCCATCACTTGAGGGAGGACAAAGTTCACACACTTGTGTATAGTTTTCTGTGAACAAAACTCACGCATCTGAATATATTTGGCCAATCTACAGTGGTGAGAGAATGTTTTGCATACTGTTCTTTGGGCTCGTTTCTTGCCCGAATCACTTCAAATAAAATGTAGGCATACTTCTCGAGCAACCTGAGCAATTTAGACACATTTTAATTCATAGCTTACCAGTTTTGTTGTCTTCTAATAAAAATAATTATGATTTTCCGAAACATCAACTTTTTCAATCCATCATGTACTGGGCAATGCTGAATACTGTGTGAGAGTACTTGTAAATACACTCATACCCATATAATAAGTTGCTACAGATTTGAGCTCTGTGCAACCAACAATACTTTACCTATTATGGCCAAAAAATACCAAAAATGGCCAACTTGTGGAAGGCAATGTGAGCCTACACCTGCCTCAACTCAGGCCAACCAAAGTGACATTGTCCACTTTCAGACCATCTACATCATTTCCCATTATACGGCCAATTGGAAAAGTCAATTTCCCAACAAATCACGATTATCTTTATTAGAAGACAAGGAATCTGGTAAGGTACGAATAAAATGTGTTTAAATTCATGAAATTGCTCGACAAGTATACCTACATTTTATTTGAAGTGATCCAGGGAGGAAATGAGCCCAAAAACTGCGTGCAGAACATTCCATCACCACATAGATCTGGTTGGGCCTGCTCCCCTGGTTCTGGTAACCCAGAACCCAGCTGTTCTGGTGGCATCTGGCCCACATTTGACCCTTGCCACACAAATTTGCTTACAATCGATGGACCGAATTGTTAACAACATGTGGAGCATTTACCCATCATTGCCTGTCACAGCATGCTTTCGAAACTTTCCCCCCAGAGAAAAAAAGGTTTCTGAACTCAAAGGCTTTTTTTCCTGTTTGAACGGAAATCTTTGATCTGCACTTCGATAACAGGTATATACGAGAAACAAAAACGAAAATGTCAATATATATACCACTGCACTGCCAGCTGTCAGCTGATGATGGCCATAGTAACGCAATAGTAAACGCAATAGTAACATCCTGCTTAATTAAGCAATCACTCTGGTGCATCACCCCACCCTCTGCTAACATGTATGAATTTTTCTCAGAATGTTGAAAATCATAACCTCTGGTTCATACATGTTTAGACTGAATGATGGGTAGCCTTGGAGAAATTTGTGCAGCCCTTTGCTGCGGCCACCTGGTTGAATCCATAAATATTTAGAGAGCTAAAAACATGTATTGGATCCTCCAGAAATCATCTTCCAGGCTACTTTATTTTACCCAACATTGCTCACCTTAGATCTTCAGAGAACGCTGGCTCATGGAGTGGTCCTGCTCTCCATACTTCCACTGGCTCTCCCTCCTCGACACCCCCAAGCCTTCCAATGCTGAGATGGCGCAACACTTAATGCCTGTCCTCTAGCCATTTTTGTGCTTATAAACACATCATTAAGAGCTGCAGGGTAGCTTCAGTGTTATACAAACATATGTCCTTGCTTGTAACACTCCGCGTCGTCAATTCGATGTTTTGGCTCATGCTGGCTTGACGGTCTCGTACACCAAACCTATCAATGATCTCAAGGGTCTTTCGGCGGAGGGCTTAGCTCGGCTACGTCGCATGGTGCAGGAGAATGCCTGTATGATTGTCTGGGACAACTTGAATATCGCATTCAAGGTTGCCGAACCGGGAATGCATCTAACATTGTTTAAACTCAGGTTTGAAGGCTCCTGAAGGTCCCTATAACATGGCCTAGAAATCCTTTTCGGCTCTCCCCACGTACGAAATTTTGATGCTGATTCCCCCTTGTATGGATGGATTTTTTTGGACGGGTTACCGGCATGTGGGGTACTTCTTTTGCGACTTGGTATGTTCAAATACTTCCTATAAAACATATATAGCACAATTTAGGGCGCCGATACCCTCTACATGCGGCAGGCGAGGTCATTCAGTGCAAAATACCCTTCCCCCCATCCACCGTGGCCAGAAAAAGAAAAAATTATGGACCATATATACCTCAGGGGTATAGTTTGAGTGTATAGAATAATCCTTGTGTATCCCCCGGATAATTTCTCATCCATTAGGGCGAACAATACAAGGACGAACGAACGATTTAGGCGGGTGGCCGACTACCCCATTTTTACCATTTTGGGGATGCCCCCTGAAAAATATTCGGCAAGGCGCATAGCCCGTAAATTATGATAGGAAGGTGCTAACCCACTCGCAGGATACAGGCCTTTAATTAAGAGCCCATATACCCGTATCTAACCAGCCCACACACTGGTACCCGTATCTAACCGACTCTCTGTGCGGACTCGAGGCCGCAAAGGCTAAGGTGGCCGAGTAGGCAGTCTCAGATAATAAAGTTGCCGGTGATCTGAAATGACGGGGTTGTGTGATGCCGCAGTCTATGGTGCTATTGACAGGGCCAAGACGGAGTGGCAAGTGGAAGATTCGGGCCTCGGCCCGATCATACACAGCTTCCCGCTGTCGGACTTTTGGGCCGATT
This sequence comes from Mycena leptocephala, assembly GCA_029378395.1. Classification (NCBI taxonomy): domain Eukaryota; kingdom Fungi; phylum Basidiomycota; class Agaricomycetes; order Agaricales; family Mycenaceae; genus Mycena; species Mycena leptocephala. Next base: position 81,260 of record JARJLF010000756.1, on the reverse strand, counting down.
TCACGCATTTTGATAATATGGAAACCCGGAGCACGCTTTAAGCGGCTGTTGGGATCAATCGAGCCGAGCGATAGCCGCTTTTTGCCGGCAAATGTGGTTCGAAGCTTTTCTGCTGCCGTACACCTTATGCACGGATTTTCCAGATGTAGCTGACCGGGCCACCGCCATTCTATCAGGTTCTTCCTTAAGACAACCCACAGTCCGAATTATAGTACTTCAGCACTGTTTAGGACTACAGGTTTACCTCCAATCCGGTCCCTGCGCCATAGGAGACACTATTGTGCTGCTTTCTGAGGAAGATGTTCGAGAAATAGAGTTAATAGTGCTATTGACCCAAGCTTATGCAGCCACAAACCAAGTCATGACTCCTCGACCTGTGTGCCAAGCTGTGGTTTCTCAGTCTCAGGCGCTCGAATCGAAGGTCCTCCAGGGTCCGATAAGTGCGATTAGTGCTGGCAAAGTTCGAGGTTCAGGGCCTTTCGCTCTGAACGCCGAACCTGAACCTGGCGTTCGGTTCGGGCAACCTTGAACCTTGAACCTGAACGCAGGGTCAGGTTCGGTTTGGCGTTTGAACGCGTTCGAACTTAGAAAATTCACCCAACACCGGAGATCTTTCTTGGTGAGTAACAGTTTCTGGATGCCAAACTTGACCTTGGAAGTCTGAAATCTATTATAGAATGCTTTCCCAGCCCGAATATGAGCCCTGAAAATGATTTAGCTCGGATCGCATGTGTGATAAAAGTGACGGCCAGTTACTCTCGATCCTGAAATTGCAAGGTTGCCTTGGATTCTGTCACAAAAACAACTAATGTTGAGTATTATCAAGATTTGCGGGCCACTTTGGCGCAACAAAAACTCACAATCCTGGTAAAATGACCGATATTGATCGGTTTCGTTAATTGGTGTTCAGGTTCGAACGCGCCTCACACGCCAAACCTGAACCTAGCGTTCGGTTCGGGCAACCACCGAACCTTGAACCTGAACGCAGCGTTCGGTTCAGTTCGGTTCAGGTTCGAACCGAGTTTTGATCCGGACCCTGCCAGCACTCAAGTTAAGGCAAAGCTAGGATATCCGGTGTGTTTTTCTGAGGAAGGCCAGAGGCCAGATTTATGGGTCAGGCGAGGCATACAGGCCTTATAGTGAAGAAATATGTACACGGCCAAATCCCCGGGGCTGGGACTGATGTAGATTCCCCAAATTGAATCACTTTCTGCGTTCACAGAGGGCTCGGGCATCTCGGGTATCTTCAGTGGTCCCGCATATCTCTCTTGAAATGAAGGTGTTGCACTCATTTCTCTATGGCATGAATTTAACGTGCAGAATCTTAATAGTGGTTTTTTGCCGGTTTCTAGATTATCATGCTATAATCCCCCGGGTCATAAATATAGAGTTTGGGAGTTCACCTGTAAGCTGGACCAGTGTTGCATTATGTGTGTGCTTGTAGATGCAGAAAACCCCCAACAGCCAGCATAAATGGCATTTGTGATACTTCTGGTTGTTCAGCCTGGCGGCCATCACTCGGCTCTATTGATCCCAACACTCGCTTAAAGCGTGGTTTGAGCGTGGTGCTCCGGGTTTCCATATGATACCATCACAGCGCTGGCAACGTGTCCTTCATTCAATTGATAGTCGTCGCGTCCGGACTCCGTACACTTCGTCGGATTTGTTTTCAAGTTCGTTCCTCCTTTGCTGGGCGTTCTCTCCTTTCTTGCGAACTCTTCGCTCCTTCTCATTTGTTCGACAGATGGACTTAGATTTGTCAGCCATGCTCAAGTCTCTCCGAATCACTAATCTATCATCGGCCTGAGGCGACTACTGCGGGCTATCTCGCACGGTAGGCGGGTCTCCATCGGCGTGCATCGAACTGCTGTCCTCTTGCACCTGACCCTCTCGAAATCTCGCCGCCCCAGCCCACTCGCTGTTTGAAGCACGGACCTACAGTTTTCCAGTGTTGCTCCTCAAGACAAATCTCCAAGAAACTTTGTGAGTGGCGGGAATGAGGCCAAACGATCTTGACCCCTTCAAGATAAATAACCCTGAAGATACTCAGCGTAGCGTGAAAGCTACATACCAGATTAGTATTTCTCACATTTGGATTGCCTCATTGATATGTTTCACCACTTCCAGTGTATGAATCGACGTGAATTCGTCGTTCTAAATTCGTACGCATTTTTGTGACGATCCCAGCAGTGAGCTGACTTGCTAGTGCAGGAACCCATACCTGACATTCATAACACAATCAAGCTGAGCGGTTTTCTTCCAAGTTGCGTACCGCTCTAAATAAATCCTGACCAACGCAGTACATCGGCGACTAGTCTCGCATGTATCAAAATTTCTTTTAGCGCCTGTGCCGTAACCTTATTCAGTTCTCATCGCCTGTCTGTAAATCGTGAAACACGCAGTTTGAAGATCAGGCGGGATCTACGGCTCCATCGTAAGCTTGGGCCTTCCTCTCCGCAGGCGTCTTCATTCCAATCTACGGTGTCTTTACAATTAAACAAAAACCAAAAATACGACCAACCACGGTGCCAATATGATCATAGAGCGCCGCGTAGTTGATGTCCCAGGTATACCAATCCGGCGATGTCTAATCAAGCGCTTGGCAGTTGAATGGCACTCAACGCCTAAACCAAAAGGATACCGCAGGTAAAGGAATGGTGCGTATGCGACGGCGCCGTCGGAATGAATCTACCCCTCTGCCAAATCTCCAGTGGTCTACCTATTGGATCTGTAGTATAAAATCCCAGCGATTCCGCTCTCACATCCTCACCAACACCCAGGCCAACACGTTCATTCCCCTGCATCGAAACTGAGACTGCTCTCTGTTTTCTCTGTCCTCACCTCGCTTCTCCTTGCTAGCGCCAGCGCCAGCCGCTTGCAGGTCCGCGCGGGCACATGCAACCCCGTCGTGGCAGGTAAGGGCATCAACATCGTCAACGGGCAGTTCCAGCTGGGGTACCCCCCCCAGGCCTACTTTTCTGGCGTGCCCATTGAGGCGGTGCCCCTCACCGTCCCGCTCGTTCTGTTCAGGGCTGATTCGAGCGGAAATGGACTTTTGAGGTGGGATTCTTCTATTTCATTACATGAATCGCGTGCTGAGGCTTGTTTGATTTTCTTCTGCAGCGTTGTCCCCCTCCTGGAGCTACTACGCTGTTGTACCCGACTAACGTGAACAGAGCGCAGATAGTGCTCGGGTCGCGCATCACCACCCCTCCGGGCAATTCGTAAGTAGCGTTCTTTTCGAAATAAATACGAGTCCAGTGAATGTTCACACTCTCTCGGAATAGCACCCAGGGATGGTCCTATGTCTGCCGCAACTGTGATGACCCCACGGTCGCGGGTAGTAGCCTTCTTCGTCACTTCGTTACTCCGGTTATTTTCACGAAACCTCGTCACTTTGATCGCATTTAGGGAAAGTTCGTTACTTCCGATGATTTTCTGTGAAAGCTCGTCAGGTGAGTAAATTCTAAAGAAAGTTCGTGAGCTCACAGTTCATCCGAGGTTGAACATCATGTGGCACGTTTGACCTTTCCCTTCTACCACTACCATGACCATCGCGCCTGCGCAAGGAATCCGCGGGATCGCGGCAACGCGCGCCAACATCCAAGACAGAGCTTTCATCGCCGTGGTGCGTGTATGACATTCCCTTCTGTGCTGCATATCCGACATGGACACAAAACTCGAACCGTGACAAGAGTAGCATCGACATCTCCTTCACTCGGAATCATGCAGGAATAGGGCGGGCGGTTTTTTTTTTCAGCATTCCGGTAAGCGGTTGTTTTGGTATTCCATGACTTGCATAATGCACGGCCCTGGGAAAATGCGGCGCGAGGCGCAGAAGGCTGGAACTGGATGTGTGAACATCGCGCGCGCCAGAGGCGCGCTTGATACAATAGCTTCTGCGCATCGCATCGCACCGCGTTGCGGCCGGAGACTCCGTCGTGCCGCAGCGGCTTGGCAACGGCGCGCGTCGGGGAGCTGTCTTCTACTCCGCATAGGAGTGCTTTCTCCTCGGCACCGTCGCTGATTAACGGCCGCCGTAGCATCCACACTGAGTAATCATAATTATGTACTCACACACCTTACATATTTTTGCACCTACATGTATTTCAGCGCTGCAATTGCATATCCGTTAGACCGCTGTATTCTCATTGAGAACATGAACTTTATCTAACTCCCCCAGTCGTAGTTTATGGTACAGTGGTAGGAGGTTCAATGTACATAAAGTGACGAAATTTCGATGGGCTAGCGAGAAGTGACGAGCTTTGGTTGAAATTTTGCTGAACTCACGAACATTCACTGAATGCGATCAAACTGACGAACTTACACGAATTTAACCGAAGTAACGAAGTGACGAGTTTGGCGCGGACTCCACGGTCGCTTATGGTTGTCAAGTAGTCTCCAACGCCACGGGGCAATGCGCCCAGATCGGGACCGCCATTGGGCAGACGGCGAGCGTCGCGCAGTGCTCGGGCTTGCCCTACGGAAATCAGGCGTTCAATATCTTCATCTCGTAAGATGTGGGCGAGCGTTTGCGAGCAGTGGAATCGAAGGACCGTTTCAAGGAGAACCTGGCTCGAAGACACGTAGATTTTAGTGTGTGTTATATGAATCGTTTTAAATCATTTTTCCGACAGAAATATTGTCTGCCTTGTTCATGGATCGATCAAGTCCCCGCCCGCTTCAATCTGACGTCCCGAGAAAATACCAAGCTGAACTTCGCAGCGGGCCCCAACAAATATGTGTTGGCGTTGATCAGGAGGGGCGCAGTTACGCCATTCATTGTCACAGACAAATATATGAGCTGCCCCCAGAACAAAATAAAAATCGAAACATGATCACTGAGGGAAGAAACCATTCACAAGCCCATCAATGCGTGTGCACGATATACTGGCGAGCTGTCCGAAGCTCGACAGATCTCTCGCCTCGGCGTCGTTTGAGAAGATCTAACTGACGCCGCGGATGTCGTCCGGGTTTGCGGGGTTGATGAAGTCGCAGTCTTTGAATCTTAAAATATGAGTGTGGATGGTCAGTATTGATCGTGGCATCACAGAGAGATGGGCAGGAATTCACGGGAAGATCTCGCAGTCGTCTGAAACATCCATGATAAGCGACTTGGCGCTGGAGACGTTCGTGCCTGAGGATGAGTTATCCTTCGGGACGCCGTTCGAATCTGCCGGGGCGAAGTTGAGGTCCGTGCAAGTACCAGACCCGTTGCGGCCTCCATCCGTCGGTTTAGCAGAAAACACCAACAAGGTGCCCGAGTGAACTGACCATCGCACACTTGCGGGGGCTTCGTGTTAGCTCTCGCGTGAATTGAGGAACGTACGATTAGAAGAAACCTCTGATAATGGATCGGGCCAACTTACCGTCGGTGGTCCGTAAACAGCACCAGAGAGAGAGAAAGCACGAGAGTGAGTGCGATCGACGCAAAGTACATGGCAGTGAAACTAAAAATTAAAAGCACAGCTGAAAGATGGCAGAAGAAGAAAGAAAAGTGATGAAAGAGGGAAGAAAGGAATGGGTCCAATGCATATGCAGCTTGCTTTTTCATATTCCTTTCGCCAAGCCAAGGTGGCGGGAGAGCATCTAGATCTGTCATCCAGAGAGTTTCCGGAAACTGTTGAGTCGTTCATCATCATCGATCACCACACTGGTGATGAAAACAATTTAAAACCACAAGGAGCGTCTCGCGGGAGTTGAATCAGTGTTGCATTCAGCGTTTCATGCAAATCTATAATCTAAGAAGGTAGAACTGAGAGATACGGTTCCGCGTCTCCAGCAGATATCAACGGGAGGCTCCTGGGCAAAGAGATTTGGCATTCCCACCGCGCGGAAAAAAGACCAACGGGAAGAGTCCGCGCCATCTTCGTCACTTAGTTACTTCGCTTAGCGTTGCGGAAGTTCGTGAGCTTGATCGCATTCTGTGAAAGTTTGTGAGTTCAGCCGGATTCAGGTGAACTTCGTCACTTCCTCTGCACACAGTGAAAGCTCGTAACCGAGACCGCCGTGACGACAATCACATGACCGCGACCAGACGTATGGATAGTGCACGGTCAGTCGCGCGCATAGTGCACACTATCATTGTTTGGCAGCATAACATCGTTCTCGTTCTTTGAGCTTGGTCTTTTTTCTATGACTCCAAAAGTCGCCGGCGGCGCGGATATAGACTTGAATGCTGAGAGGTTCAACTTGAAATGAAATGCGCTGTAAGAATAGTCAACAGTATATATGTAGCTTGTGAAGTTTCAGTTGAAATCAGCAGCCGAGAGAGTTGCGGGCCAACGATCCCATTCTCAGCCATTTCGGAAGAAACTCGAGGGTTGGCTATTTGAACAATGTCGAGGATTATGACCGCTTGTCGTGGAAGCGTTCAAAATGCTCAAACAGGAACTTGGTTTGTTCAGATCCTCAAACTTATATGTTGAACAACGCTATTGTCATGTTCACCTGGTTCAGCTGTTCAGCTCAGTCATTGAGGCAGCCTTTCGATATTCAGAAGGCTTTCTTGGGGTTGAAGCATACAAAAGTGAATCCAGTACCTGGTTCAACCATTCTTCTCCATTTATTGGGCACTTTTTTCTATGTCCGGAAGGTCTTCTGAGAGTTGAAGTACGCGCGCAAGTTGATAAAATACCTAGTTCAACCGTTCAGTTCAATTGCTCCGGCATCGTGTTTGACGCCAAGAAGGGTGCTTTTGCATACGGTTCAGAAATTTTCCGAGATAAATTTATGATAATTTCAACACCTTATGCTTGAGGATGCGCAAGCGGAGTAAGTGTAACTGCAATAATTCTACAGACCACGTCTTTCTCTCTTCGATCTGGAGTTGAGATGGTAGGTGACTACTAATGGGCTAGAACAATGCGAACGACAGTATTGGCGTTTTGGAAACGAATCAGAGCTAATATAGGACCATGGCCGAGTCCGGGAAACTGTGGCGGCAGAGGTTGTTGTTGAACTAACATGTTCAGACCATTAACATTGACATGTGAAGTTGCTCCAGCTTTCCAGGACAACAATCAGGTCACAAACTCACACTGCTTTCAAGCACGGACGAAAACCGGCAGATGCGAATTGCGCGGGTGGACAAATGCTTCAAGAGTTGAGCTGTGGGAACGTGGGCGGCGACAGCGACCACGGGATGTATGTATATGATAATGGAGAATGATTGGTGTTACTCTCGAGAGCTTAGGTAAATGGACTAAGATGGATCCCAATAAAATTTCAACTTGCAGCCATCCGAAGACCATGTTGAACTCTGTCTCGGGCATCGGTTGAATATGTTGAAGTCTCTGTCTAGGGATCCACCGAACTTGGTATGAATTGACATTTCGCTGGTTTATTTCACTCGATTTCACCATCAAAGCGGCTGAGTAGACTATTCGTGGCTATGCTGTTCCTTTTGTAAATAAAATAAAATCCCGCATGATGTGGACGTACCTCGTATGAAGTGGTTTGGAGACAGGTTATATATTCTGACAAACAGTGGGTATATATAGATCAGGATGCATAGTATGTGAATCACGAGCTTATATGTGAGCTCGGAGCCTTTGTAAAATGTGAGCGGTCCATATATAATGTAAGCAGGTCCGGTATATAATGTGAAGGACACCATATATAATGTGAACCAGTACCAAGGGGGCGCGACAATAAATTTTTGGAGGACGATGCTACATTTTTTCAGAATCCTCCAATTTCGGGCACCCACCCCCCCCCCCCTACCCCACAATATTTCATTTTTTGTTGTATGATTTTCAGGCCCGCAGGACCCACCCCACCCCATAATTGGTTATTGCTGTCTCTTTTGGTACGGAAAAAATGCCGCTGGGATATTATTCTTTATCCGCCATTTGTGTGGAGAAAGGTACACTGTCATTTGACCATCCCATTTCCTTCATCGTACCTCCGCGTTGCCGGAGGCGGGTTTTGATGCTACTGAAAAGACATTTTCCATCAGGGAACTGTCACAACCTGCAGAAACGGCCCTCAAATGGCATTGGACAAAATCTTAGGACCCAGAAATTTTTTCAGAATGTGTCAACTTGCTGTGGGAGAAACCTTTGGGCCTAGTAAGTTTCGCTAAAATCCGACGGGACGAAGGTGTTTCAGATGCAACTCACAGGGAGGTCTGGGTACATTAAACGTGCCCCGGCGGTATTCCTTGCCTCAGGGCTGAATTATTTTCGATGGGATTTATAAATGGTGGGATGCGCCCCGGGGACTTGAAACTATCTCTCAGAGGAGTATCGATCCATGGTGAAAAAATGGGGAATAATGGAATAATCCCCAGGAAGCAGGGCAACATGGTCTGCACCAAAGGTGCAGACGTTACTACCGAATCGGAAGAGACCTAAGGGTTTGAACAAGAATTTCAGGAGTTATAGACCAAGTTACGACAGAGGGGGGTGTCGTACATGGAATATTGCTAGGTAAGCGTCGTATTCTCCCTGGATGGAAGCCCACTCTCTGAGTAGGCGCCGGTAACCATGAAAGAAGGGAGAGAAGTACAAGCCCGGCAGCATTTGTCGCTTACTACGTAAGTAGGATCAAAAATAGGTCGCGCACCGCCACCTCCTGTGTGTGGTCGTACCATTGAAGTTATTCGTGGAGAACTTTAAAGGGACTCCCGCCGCCTTGATACACTACGAATCCAGGCGCGCCGTAATTTGTACTCGTCTGTTCTCCGGCTGCCCAATGGGTAACAATTGCGACATTTGGAATCCTGTTCTAAGATTTCGTGCCTCGACACACCTTCTCCGGCATAAGGGCATTTTTTCCTTGAAGCTTAAAGCACGAGGCTCAAAGCTCAAAAGTCGAAGGTTGAACCCAAATTGAACCGAAAGTACTCGGATCCGCGCCGTGTACTCCCATCAGATCAATCATTGTCACCGACTCCCTTCTCTTCCGCCCACATCAAGTCGAAACTGCAAAACGTGCAAGTTCAACGTTCATCCATCGTTGACTCTCGATAAGTCGTCGTGGGGTGGAATCTCCTCAGACGTTCCGACAAGTACGGTACTTCACCGACGCAAGGTCCAAGCGTTGCCACTCTGGCAGCCGGCGAGGGCTACACAAGGCTCACTCGAAGACCTTTGGGGGGGCGGGGGGCTAAGTTCGCGAACTCCTGTTCAATGCTAATCGCGCCGTCTCCCTTCCGGCAACAATCCGACACCGCGTATTCCAAGCCCTGGCCGCCGCTCCCCACCCACACACATCAACACCAATCTTACGCTGACATCCCTCATTTCCTCCACGAGTATGTTCGCGCCAACGGTGGGCGTTGGAGCTTCGACGCTATCGAAGTACCGCATCCAGATGACGCGCTCGGTATGTACACGTGGCTGGATCGGCGACCCGTCGAACACATCGAGCTCGCGGATTCCGCCAATCTTGACGAATTCATGGATGGTGCCGATAAGACTCCTTTTTATAAACCGACGTTCACTCTAGGAATCAGACGATAGATGATTCGCGCCTCTAGGAATAGGGAACAATCTCGACGCTCTCGCCGAATACTCCAGGATTTACAAAATATCGAGTCCAATCCATTGTTCAGGGCCTCTGCCATTTTTAATATATGGATCGGCGGGGCCGATTCACGATATGTGATCGCCAATGGGTTGGAAGGAGGGCGCCATTTCGTCGGGCCTGCGGGAACCTGGAGGTACGTTCGCTCCCCTCCCATAATTCGGGCCTCCAGTGTGGCAGGATTTACCCCAAGTGCATAGGCTTTCAACGACCCATTGTAGCATTGGGCCTCGGATTGCCGACGCGCAAACCGGAATCATGGCGTTCATAGTATTCAAAGCAGAACTATTATCAACAAAACATCGCCCGTCAGCTCGGCGTTGTCAGCCAGTCCCATCCTTTCTCCGTCATAGTCAGCGTCTTTGACTGCTCCAGCGGCTGCGCACTCATCGGCATTCGCACTAATCAAGACTTATCCCGACGTCAAGTGGCGTGAGTGTCTTCCCCGAGCATTACGGAGCAAGGGACTGACGGTATGCATCTTGCTTTGGCCCCGGTGAACTGCAAACAGTACAATCGCGGCTGCTGGTCTGGATGTTCGCCCTCGCCCTCCCCTCGAATTCGCCTCCCTTCCACGTACGTGGCTTCCACTCGAGAGCGATAGGGAAGAGTCGGTACAAAGTCATTAATAAACACTCACTCTCATCAGATCGGAAGAAGGGCCCTTCTTATTTGCTCTCCGCCCGACTTTCAGGTCCCCGTTTGTTCCAAACTAAATTCGGCACGTTGAGACGTATCTCTTTCTATTGCAAGTCGACGGCGATCCGGCGAACTCGTGAAGTCCAGGACGTTTTCCCGAAATTTCCCCGTCACTCAGTGCGCTTATCCGACGCCTATTTTTAGTTTGACACTATGCGTCTAACAGGCACTACCAAATTGAACTAATCCAACTTTCTCGGCGCCCCACTGTCAGGACCGTCCACAAGTGGCGCCACATTTCCGACTGCCGGATGCTCAGGGTCATCGATACATTTCTCACAGCAAGGATACTGAGTGATCACCAAACCACAGCCCTTCATCTCACACTGCCTTGTTCCTGTCGATCACTGAGCTAATGCCCTAAAATACTAGGTATATTTTGGGGTTCATCTCGCACGACACCCACGGCACCCTAGGGCGGCATACATACATTACCGATGGCGGGGATCGGCATCGTATCGTAACCGACGCCCTGTCGTAAAATTCTGGTTCCTCTCGAAAGTAGCCATGCGATACAGGACGCTCAGCCGTAACCGTAACGGTATCTCTAGGCCGCCAACCCCCAGTAGCAAGGATTTCCCAAAAAGCTTACGAAGAATCGCGATAAAAATATGTTGGGCTGCTTCCTTCGATTGCAAGCAAAGCACCCTCTTTTGGAAGAAAAGACAAGGGAAGTTCTTTTCAACTCGACCAGGGTCTCGCTTGAGCGACCCACCGAGGTCCCATAATTGGGTCCTCTAGAAGCGCTCCCGACCCCGGTGCATACCTCACGTAACCTCGGCTGGCTCCTCCGTAGACCACCGGAATGAATTGGTAAGAACAGTTTCAACTATCCCAATTAGCACACTGACTAAGTTTATAAAGAACCCTGAAATCGACTGAAGTCCACTCACGGCAATGGGTCTGCTACACGCTCTACCTCTGGTTCTCTTTGCTCAATGTGTGCTTTCGAGCACTACGCTCGTGCACGAGAGCATCACCCATGCCCCGTCGGGGTTCAAAGCATCGGGTTCCCCTTCTCCCACCCAGGAGATCAAGTTGTTCATCGCACTGGTTCAATCTAATATCACGGGGCTTGCGAAGGTCGTGGACGCAGTATCGAACCCATCCGGCCCGTCCTATGGAAAGTACCTGATTGCTGCAGAAGTAAGATTCACCCACGATTCATCCGCCCTTCTGTTGGATACAATTTGATGCTCTACCCCAGGTCGCCGAGTACGTTAAACCTCCGCCCGCCTCGGTGTCGACTGTCACGGACTGGGTCACGCCCAATGTTGCCTCCGTGAAACCGTTCTCCCCCGCCGGCGATATCCTGCAGGTCTCCCTCACCGTGGCGCAGGCGGAAGGACTGTTCAACACAAAGTTCAGCACATATACTCGTTCTGCCGATGGGCAGTCGGTGATCCGAGCCTTGAACTATTCTTTGCCTTCGACCGTGCAGCAGCACATCCTTCACGTCCATCCAATCATTGCGTTCACGCCTCCCCCTCAACACACGTCCAAGAATACTGTGTATAAGCGCAAGGCGACCTCGGATCGCAGACAGCTTGCGCCTTGTGAGGATATCGCTCGCCCGGTCAGTCTGGCGTGTTTATTGTACTGGCTGGGCTAATTTAACGCCTAGGTATGCATCCAAGAGTTCTATGGCCTGCCAAACAAAACAATTTCTGGTTCCCTGACCAATACTATCGGCGTCCAAGGATACAACTCCCCTGATCTCGGCGTAAGACCTTACTTTCTCTTCAAATCTTTGAAACTGAGCAGTGCGATTGCACGCAGGAATACGCCAACAACGACGATCTTGCGGTATTTGTGATCCATTCTAGTCGCAGCGGGGCCCTTACGCTCTGTTCCCAGACCTTTCTCAACGAATTCAGGCCCGATATTGCCGGAAACACTTTTAGCGTCACTCTCCTGAACGGTGCACAGAACCTACAGGATAATAGCGGTGGATTAGAGGGCCAACTCGACATTCAATACACCGTCGGTATAGCTGGGGACGTACCTACGACGTATCTCCTGGATGGGAGTAACACCGACGCGGCGACTTCATACATGGTTCGTGTAGCGTTGATTTTCCCCCTTTCGCCATTAAGACGAGTACAGGATACTATAAACTGGCTTCTAACTCAAGAAGAGCCGCCGACCGTTTTCACCACGAGTTATGGCAATTTGGAGACGGACTTAACACCGACTGCTGCAACGTTAGCTCTCCAGAATATTTCAAACATATATCTGTTCTCATCCGTTTGAATTTTCTAGCTCTGTTTGCAATGGATACATGCAATTGGCGGCAATCGGTCCCCCTTCCACTCTCTTCCTTTGTTCTCCTACTCACCAACGGATTAGGTATCTCGATGATATTTGCGTCTGGCGACGGCAAGTGCCGCAATTCACTTCCTCCTTCTAATTTATAACCCCCTCCCCCAATAGGCGGCGCGGCCAACAACAACCAAGCGGATTGTACGTCGTTTGTACCAACGTTCCCCCCGACCTGCCCTTAGTATGCCGCTGCTCAGACATTTTGACGTATGCTTAATATTTTTCTTACAGCGTCACGTCTGTAGGAGGCACGTTCTTCCAACCGCCAACCGCCTTTTCGTCGTCTTCCGGCGGATTTTCAAACCTGTTCCCGGTCCCGAGCTGGCAAGCGGCAGATACAGCAGCCTATCTCGCATCCATAGGAGACGAACACAGCGGGTTCTATAATCCAACTGGACGCGGTTTCCCCGACGTAGCTTCAGAATGGGAGATCTTCATTGTGAATGGTTCGTTCTACCACCCCGTCTCAAGTTCTCCATTTTTTCTGATGGAGCTGTTGTTGTTTCACAGCCGGAGGCGTAAGTGCTCTCCAAAGTCGATTGTGACATCGTTATTGACTTGAGAACCGAAGGTAACCAGTGTAGGTGGTACCAGCTGCGCCAGTCCAATTTTCGCCAGTTTCATAGCGTTGGTGAATGACCGGCTTATTGCCGCCGGAAAACCCACGCTGGGCTTCCTTAATCCCCTCCTGTATAGTACAGGGAGAGGTGGACTGGATGATGTCACCGTTGGTGGGTGTTCTGCTATCGAATAGAAGGGAATTGCGTCTCACTGCCTCCTTATTTTTAGGCCAAAGCTCAGGATGTGGGTCCATCAGGTGTGTAGCGTTTTCCTCCGGGAATGAAACAAGTTAATGAGGTGCCACTTCAGCGGCTGGCCGGCAACAAACGGCTGGGACCCTGTCACAGGATTAGGGACTCCGGACTTCCCTGGCATGCTAGAGGCTTTGGGGATCTGAAATTGGCACATCTCAAAGTTTAAAGTCGTAGTTTTTCTCTTCCTTTTTAATGTCGTGCAACTATCATACGGCGCTTTAGATTCACATGGGGTAGTGCCGTAGAAATAAAATCTTGAATGGGACAGCACCCTGATTGCACCTTAACGTCGTAAAAATCCCAAAGACACCATCTTCTAGTTTTTATTTAACAATGCAGCATCGACTTGACGTAGGGAACAACACGCACATGATAAGCCCTGATCAGTCCTGAATTAGTTGGCGGCGGTGGAGGCCACCGGCAAGCACTGGTAGTACCATGCATTGATTTCCGTGCAGCTTAGGTTAGCTCCACAGGCTAGCCAGAAAGTGCAATAGGCATCAATGTACTTGTAGGATTGCGATTCAACGAACCGGTAGGTCCCGCGTAATCAATTCCTCCACACTGCCCCAGAGGGGGGTTTTGTCCCGCGGCAAACGCGACCGATAATGCCAGAATAAGCACTGATAATGAGCGTATCATCTCTTGCACGAGAGGTTCTCTGCACCCTGGCCACTCTTTATACCTAATACAACGGTCATCAGGTACACAAAATTGGTCCAGAGCCGTATACCGGATTATTGTCGCTGAACTATCGGCTACGCATAGTGAGCACGAGGATCCTTGGAGGATAGAAATCGCCATGAAGTGGGATAAACTTTGGGGCCGGAGTCCCATGGTTCGAACATGGGACAAGGCATACTCTCCCATCGCTCTGTATTCCCCGCATTTTTTAGCCATGCGAGGGTGAAGGGTCAGTGTCCAAAAACATGACCAAAGGAACTGTTTACCCGAATAAAAGTGCCTGGAATATTTATCCCCAAGCCGCACCTCGGACATCAGCCTTAATAATCTGCGATGTTGTTCAATGCTAAGCCGGTTGACGGAGAAGCGAAGATTTGTAAATTGGCGTCCCGAGAATGTGCCGTATAAGAAGGCGGCAAATTTTCCGACCTTCACCCGATGTGCCGGATGTTCAGTGGAACACCGAGTTTTGTGCCGCATTCAAATGTCAACCGTGGGAGTAAATCATGCGGCCGTTTGATGAGAGTGTTCCTCTTGTCTTACTATTGGGCCCTGCGGGGGTAAGAGATTTTGAAGAATCTCATAGTAGACGCGGGTATCTCGACATTGGCCCTGCTGTCCGAGCATCTTGTTAGATGCCGCGCCGCAAATTTATACCCCTTGCCGTTTGCGTTCCGCCGTCAACGCCAATCACGCGGCTACCAAAGGGCAATCTCCGATGGTACTGCCGACGCGGGCCGCCCACCATGGCATCCCGGCTCGTCGGCCTGTTCAACTTTGCCACGCTTAGTTTATTTCACCGGGACCTGACAACTCTCTATACTGAGGCTGGAGTATCACCCACTATCTCTTTGCTACAATCCTATCAGAAGCTCAAGGTAGTGGATGAATCAAAGATCGTATGTAGCCGGCGATCATCTTTGTGTCAACTGTGGCGCCTTGCGAGTTTTAAATGCATGATGATAGCCATGATTGCAGTTTGACTTTACGGTGAGGTATCGGGTGATCGAAAGGCACCGTTGGGAGGATATGTGGTGAAATGGGAGAGTAACCATCGAAGACGCCTTAGATCATCAAGAAAATGTCCAATTATTGATCCCGCACTTGTAGACATTTTGACATTGGTTTCCCCTAAACTATGGTTGCGTCCAGCGTTGCAGATCAACAGCGATGAGTTGTGGAACTTGCAACAGTAAGTACCAGGAACGTGAGTTCGATATTCACTGCGTTCAAGGCCCCCCTAGACTTACCATCTGGCAAGGTCCCTATGCTTAGCTGGGCAGAGCACATCTGTCTAGGGGCCTACACAATCTCTGTGTAACTCTGTCTAGTTCTGTGTAGCTGTGTGTAGATGTGTGTAGGTCTGCCAAGGTATGTATATGTCAGACTAGGTCTGCCTAGCTTCCTAGACTCACCTTCTTGGAATACAGTCGGAAGTGTTTGAAAATTTAATTTTTGGTTGAATAAACACGGGACTGACCCCAGTGTAGTTGGGTAGAGATGAGTTTAGGTACCTGCACTGGCCTACACAGGGTCAGCTTAGGTGACCTATACACAACTGGCCAGGCACTACGAACACTTTGCCACAATTGTGATCAGGTCAGTCTAGTAGACCTACACAGAGTCTGTTTAGCCTCCTGGGCATTCCTTTACAGACCTATACACCCCTTTCCAGACTGAGGCTAGGGGGCCTTGAATGCAGTGATTGACAATTGAAATCAACAGCTGTGGCGTATTCGATGGGGCAGAGTCGTCGATCCTTGATTAGACTCGAACGAGAATTAGTTCAAGGCTCAAGACGATATTGCCCCACTATCTTTTAAAATTTTGAGCACTGTCCAATGATGCACTCAGGGGCACGACAAATCTGCCTGCCCGAAACGCATCTATATTATCCTGAGTCTTATTTGCGTCAATCAACAATGTCTTGCAGGAAATCAACAAAGCGACAATCGAAACACTTCCTTGAGGTATTTGTTCGAGAACGTGGTTCACTCACCGCCCGCAATCGCCCTCCCCAGGCTCGTAATGCAACGCCCACGCAGTCGGCCCTTCTCCGGTTTTGTCCAACGTGCACGAGCCCTCGCCTTGGACAACATCGGCGGTGGGTCCCGCACGCGTCGTGGCTCGAATACACGCTCTATGCCGAAGAGCGTGCTTCCGCCCGAACTTTGGCTGAAGATTTCGGCCATATTCCCACGTATCTTCTCCCTTCAATCACACTCACTTGTCGTTCCTTTCGATCTCTCGCCCAACCACTTCTTTTCACTACCATCGCCACCCACCCCGAACGCTCTACGTCCTCGGCGAAGGACCGAAGGCGTGTGGTGGACCGCTTAGACTTCTTGTTCTCCCCCAGATCGCACCAACGGTAAGAGGGTGCAAAATCTCGCCGACTTCTGTCGAGGGGGATGACTGCCCTGCCGACGACCTCATCGACTTCATTTTCGATCCTCCCGAACCTCAGGGTCCTCGGGTGCCGCCACGTCCGGCTGACTCCGAAGCGGCTGGCGATACTTCAGAGCTTGCAGCTCAGCACCATCAGCCTGGATATGTGCTCCGGGGATAATCCGAGTTCGCCATTGCGCGTTCGATGCCGTTGGTACTACAGGACGTCACCTTCAAGTACCCCGACTCACCCAAGGCTGGCGCCAAGCCGAGTCCTTGTCCGCTTGTCTTGTCCGCCCCCCACTTGGAGCACCTCCATGGTACTACGACGGAGGTACTCCCCACCCTTGCACGTTCCCAACCCTTTACGAAACTTCGTACTCTGGATCTCCCGGTGGAGTGTCTCTCGTCCGTTGATCTCCTCCCGGCATTGTTGCGATGCCCCGCGGTGGACAGTCTGTCTCTATACACCACCAACTTCATTCCAACCACGGTATTCGAGGCGCTTCCCGACGGCGTCCTGCCTCTGCTGGAATCATACCGGGGTCCGCATAATTTTGCTGCGGCTTTTCTCAACGGCCGTACCACTAAATGCGTGGACGTCTCCATTCCGGCGCGCCCTCACAGCCTCGTGAGTTCGCTCCTGAAACTGCACCGCAACCTCGAGTCGCTATCGTTCTCGCTCAACAGCCCCGACCTCCCACCCGCGGTCATGCACACCATCCACTCCAACTTCCCTAATCTTACCTCCCTTGCTATTGCCGAGCCCGGTCTCTCCTCGACTGAGATCAAATCCATGCTCCATTCGATCCCGGCGCACTATAATCTCGAGGAACTTACTCTCCGCATTCAGGGCCGCGACAAGTTCAACTTGTGGATCCCGCCGGCCGAGTCCGCCGCAGACGCTGCATTGTGTTTCAACAAGGTCTGCACCGCGGTGGTGAAGACGTATCCAGCCATCCAGTGCGTCCGCTTCATGCACGGCAGCGAGGGCGACAGCGTCGCCTGGCGCCGCTCTCCCAGGGGCGGGCTTTTTCTTCCCACGGGTCAGTGAGCAACGACCGGACCATAGGCACGGACATTTTGTAACTGTGAAATTGTAGTACCACTGGAAGTCATGCATTCGTTACTTTGGGTTCCATTTTCCTTCAATGTGCTGTTCCCCTTCAAGATCCAGCTGGAAATTTGCGACCTGTCGGTTTTGAACCATGTTGAAACAAAGGAACAAAGGAAGGCATCAGATCAGGTCGGCACATCGGAATGATTGCCGTCTCTTTGTTCTCCAGAACCTCCATGCCACTCCCAGTGTGCACAGTAACAGCAGACCCCAGCAGCAGATGGTCACGGTCCATGGAGGCTTCTACCACAATCTGCAAGGGCAGTGGACAAGCCTCTCGAATGGGGCCCGCACCTGGAGCTAGCTGTCAATTCTCATGATCAGTCCAGTAAACAAAGAAATCAAGATCGGGCCATCGGCGGGGAACGGCGCTCCATAGCCATCCAAGCAGCATGGAACCGCGCGAGAGTACAATGCACAATGCAACGACGAATTTCCTATCCCTCTAATCTCAGAATGTGGCCCCACATTCTGGGATTAGAGGGATAGAGGCACAGTCCCCTCCTGAGCATGCCGAGTGTGCGGACCGGGGTCGACAGCCCGCTGCAGACGCAGAGTCTACACCGAGTTTAACAGTTTAACAGTGTGATATTCGTCTACGTGATTAAACACTTAGGTACAGGTACCTCGACAAACCCAAATGGAAAGAGTAATTGAGAAAATTTGCCTTTGCTAACCGTCGACAAGTCAGTCAGAACGGAAATTTAGGAAAGGCGCATAATTTAGCCGAGGCCGAGCGGACCCGGTACAGCTAGAGCTGGCTCTGAAGCCAATGACGGTAGGCGAGGAGCAGAGGAGGGCGGGGAGGAAGGTCGAAGGAGTGGTACGGCCGAATGATGTGGTACGTGAGTGGTGTCGGATGTGTCGCTGGCGGCTTCATCGTCATGATCGGCGTCGCCACGCAACCAGTACCGAGGTCGCTCCTGGGCGGCAGCATCAATCCACCAATGCATCTCAGCAATCCCCTCAAACAGGTTCTCGACGGTGCTCAGTAACAACAGCAAAGATGGCTGAGGCTGGGGAGACTGGTGCGGGTGCCTCCGGCGCAGGCGAAAACGAGCGCAAGCGGGATGAGATGTGGTCGGTGGGTATCGATACAAGGGGTAAACACGGCGTAGGAACCGGCTCTGGGGATTGGGCGTTCGAGGTTTAAAAGGTGGCCGAGGGCGAAGAGGATGGGAGCTCTGGGGCATGTTTGTCGTGTAGTGATGATGAAAATTTTTCGAGATGGGCGATGGGCGTACGAAACCTTGCCTGGGTATGAAGGTCCTTACTGGACAAAAGAATTTTTTTCTCATTGTCGTCGGCGATTTGAACGAGATCTTGCAAGATCTTTCAATTTCTGTCAAGATCTTTCAAGATTTTGCCACTTTTGCGAGATCTCTCAAGATCTTGCAAGTTCTTCAAAGATCTGACTTTTCTTCGTTGTCGCATTGCATGACATCTTTGAAGATCTTTGGAGATCTCATCGATTAACGTTCTTGCAAGATCTCCGGAGATCTTTCAATATCTCCCAAGAATTAAAGTAGAAATTTTCAGTCTTGGTTTTCACCGACATCTTGCAAGATCTTGGATGAAACATTTTCCCTCTGCTGCCTGCTCCGGCGAGCGCCCCGGGCGCATCAACAACCCTCCGATCGGAAGAATCCGAGCCGATGCACATCAAGGGAATCAAAAGTCATGATTTTGTGCCAACTCGCCCCCAACCCCGGCCGTCTCCACACATCTAGACTAGTCCCCACCATATCTAGTCATGTCTAGACCATTACTCTTCAAAATCTCTTCACCTCCATTTCCCTATCATGGGTTTCTGGGCTTCTATTGCCCTTCAGCCCACCCTGACCCATCGATACTGTTCTTCGGGCTCTCCCAGCCTTCGGTGCCATGTCAATCGCACCTCCCAGTCCGATACCGATATTTGAATTAGGAAATGTCAGCCTAGAAAATTCAGGTATGTCTTTCTTGTAATTGTCTGTGGTTGCTTTGGTTGATGTTCTGTCTTGAGCTCCATTGGCTCATGTTGCTCTCGCATCGAGCTCTCCGGGCTCGCGCACATGTCGCACAGGCATCAGGTCCCACCTCGGGCAATAGAATGCCAAGCCCTCGGGGAATAATTGCACTCATTTTGAGTCCTTCGTGCACCATTCAAAAGTTGAGCTCTCTGGGACCGACTTCTTGTTAGAAAAACCGGGTTCACGCGGGGTTTGAAGGGAGAATGCGAGCATAAGAAGCGCACGGTAGAAGAGGTTTTTTAGTATTGGTGTTGCCGGGTTGGCAACAAGAAGGAACTCTCGTTGAAATCAACTAGACTTACCCCTGTGGACCTGTTTTCCAACTAAGCGCGATGCGTTAATTAGATCCCACCCAAAAGACAATGATGTTCAGTGAGCGCTTGGCTTCACTTAAGATCACGCAAGGTTTAAGTCGGAGAGTACGTTTGGTACGTAGATCGCAAGAGAGAAAAGATTGTCTCCACAAGAGGGGAGACTCCTCTTTATATACGTAGAACTACCCAGGCTGTATATCTTGAAACTCTAAAGACACTACAGGCCATGTAGGCTATGCAGCGGCGCGGCAGAGACGCGACGCGTCTCAGATCAAAATGCTACTTACACGAAATACGCTTCGAGTTTGCGTAGGTTAAGGCTATGCATTGGCAAACTAGACTAGGTAATATCCATCACACTTCTTAGCGCTCATGTCGCATTAGCATCGTGCCCCACCTAATTGAATGCTCAGCCGCCGGGCTGATTGCACTAACTCGCTTCATGTCGCACTGAGATCGTGCCCTACCCATTCGAAGTGTGGCACTCGGGCCGATATCAAGGTGGTACTTGCGCTCATGTCGCCCTTAAATCGTGGCTCGCCCATGTTCTAGCGAAAGGCGCAAGTCTCTGGCACCGATACCTCTCCCACAGCTTCTTCTCAACTATTACAGGCTCTCTCATGCCTTCAATATCGCGCATTTCATTCACAGAGGCTCAGACAATAAATTGAGGCGTGTTTTTCCCGTACCGTTCTACTTTGACTCGTGCTCCTGAAATAATAGTTAAATAATGCAGAGAGTGCAGAGACACTTGATTCCTCACCACCCCAACGACAACAAGAATGAATCTCCAGCCTTGAAAAATCACGGCAATCATGGTGAGGCGAGTAATATCAACCCACCACTGTATCGTATTGTAACCTAACGGATGCAGGGCTGACACTGCAGCGGTCTTGGCCCCAGGTTATCAGATCAAAGACAATCTCGAAGTCGACCATCATCCAATCCAGAGGAGTACACCCTGTAGTTTTCTCGTTTCACGTAAATTAAATTCCAGGCAATACTGACGAGGGTTGGCCTTGGGAATTTTTGGTCAGCTTCACGAAGGAAACCCACAGGGCTAAATTCCTCCAATCCACCAATACTCAGGGTGAAATTGAGGTTCAAGCTGAACGATACCTTGAGCATGCCATAGGCTTGAACCCTTCGATGGGAGTCTCGCTTAATTCTGTATCTGCACTACCGCGGCAGAGCCAAAGATCTCCGCACACCGAAGGTTCAGGTTTCGGATCAATCCGCCGACAATCTTCCAGCACATTTAAAAGCCGGTCCAGAGCATTCATTCACTGGTTCATTTTTTAATTCGATTTGAGTTTGGCTTGCCGTGAGATATATGCCCTGGAGCACTGGAGCCGTCCCCACTCTCAGTTGAATGTGAATTTCAGACCTGTCACGCTACGATCCAGCATTCAGTGCCAGGAATGCACCTCCGAAGTTTTATCCCATGCTAGATCCAATACCACGGCACTGCCTGCGATACACCCTTTTGCACATCGAAGATATACTTTCACGTGGCGTGTCACGCTTGACAGGTAGTAGGCAAGAATGTGTTGACGCGTTGGAAACAGCGTGCAACATATCTTGAATTTATTCAATGCCAGATCATCCACATTGCACGGCACTGTGATGTTAAAGTGTGTAGACAAGTGCTTGTTGGACTCTGTTCCTATTCACAGCTGAAAACTCACTGCAATTTGACATAAATTTACAAGGTCTCTCCGATGGATCGGATTAAACCTCCTTCGACATTTGGTTCAAAAGTGCCGCGGCATGCATGGCAACAATCGTCAGAAGAATACCGCGAAGGTTATCTTCTATTATTTCACCACCCCACTGGTTGAACATGTTGAAGCGTGTCTATAAAGCTGTTTCGCAGCAGTTGCACGGACACTATGGAATTTCGGTTGTCTGCTTGGTCAGTAATTTCATTTGATTTACATGACAAGACCACTTTTCCTTGCCATAATTCTCGGGACATCCCCCAAATCCACGAGCTTGGGCATCCTTTGGCAGCACCGTGATCATTGGTGTAGGTAGCTGAAAGGTTAGATGTGCCGCGACGTTGACTCGCACTGAGGCGGCACTGCCGCGCATTGACGCGGTGCTGCGGGGAAGTGCCGCGGCAGTACGGCGAATTGACGCGGCACTCACCTTAGTATGGGGGAATGATATATCAACGGTCGCTGATCAGCGCAGGGGCGCGGTGTATCAAAACCTCTGACCTAGAGGCAGATTTGATATATCAGCCCAGGTACATTTTGGCTTTTACTAGGCAGCCATCAAGTCGTGCCGCCACTGTCCTCCACGACGAACACGATTATCCGCTTTAGGCAAACATCGATCAAAATTTACCACACAGCGATCAAACTTAGTCTTGTTGTTACCGCAGGGGTCCGCTCAGGTCAGGATCTTATTACATAATCGTCGGAGTTTGAAATCTTGCCTTAAATAAACTTTGTCAAAGCGCTTTATTTCACGCAGTTAAAGCTCAGTTGAGCAGCTACATGTGTGCCTTGAAGTTCTGTGTCCTCAAAATTTTAAATATCAAAACGGAATCCTTATATTAACGGTGTGCGACTTTTGATCTGATTGGTCAGCAACCAGAAAGAAAAATCGTTGACGGCCACATATGAGCACTTGAAAATTCAGGAAGTGCTGAAAACTTGATGCAACTATAGGCAACCAGTCCTATGTAATTCCTGTATGAATAAATCAGCTCCAGTCTCACCGATCATTTTTTCAATGGTTTGTGATTATGTAATAAGATTCTGACCTGATCGGAACACCGCGGTAAGTAACAGACTTCAACACGCCGAGGTACGAGGTTGCCTTGTGTTGTAGCGTCTGTCTAGGAGAGACTAGATCAAACTACTCTCAACGTCGTCGCCAGCGATGACCACAAAATATACATCAAAATTATCGAAAAAAATACAGAGTGCGGGGATACTATATAGGATACACGTCGCTAAGTAACTAATATATGCGAAGCTAATGAGTGCGTAAAACAAGGCAATTTGACGCGAAACGTGCTGCTTGCATTATTACATCCCCGCTCCAAATTTGGGTTCGGATCGCAAGGAAATCTATAGTATATGTTAGTTTCTAACCAGTAGGCCTAACAGAGTACTAGGGACGGCGTAGCCGCGACGTGGGCGCTTGGTGCGGCATGGCTGCATGCCGCCTCGCAGGGGTCGGATTCCGCGCCTCCGAGGTAAGGTGGATCTGGTACATACGTAGTCCATGACCTAGCCGGCGAGCGATCCTTTGCCGCACCCGCAGCGTTTGGCTTGCGCAAATGCGCACCGACAGGGTAGGCACGCTCCCGCGACTTCAGGAATAGATTGGCATAGGCACAGGGTGCGTCCACGCAGATGAAGGCAACCCACGCGGACGGAGGCAACCACGTACATATCAGGCCTGGCCTAGCACCAGGGACAGTAGTACTTGGCCAGATGCACCCGCTGGCTCGTGCATCTAGCGGATGCGCAGCGAGGAAGGGGGCAGCACGTGCTGCAGATCCCGAAGCACAGTGGGGGCTCGCTGAAGAAGCCTGCATTGTGCGCGCAGCATTTGGAGCGCGGGCGTGTGCCGGCAGGCCAAAATCAAGCCCTAAAGATTTGGTGTGAACTGGCATTATTGGACCCCATGGAGACGAGCACGAGCTGGATTCTAGATATATTAGGCTCATTGGTGAAGACAGATGCCTAACGGACGCACCAAAAGACGTATCTTTGTCTGTGTTCATCGAAATACAATGGTACACATTTCGGACGCCATTTACAGCATGCGTGCGGTCGGGTGCGGCCCAATTTAAAGGGATCTGTCGGACCAGTATATAGGATGGTTGGCCTGCACATTTGGGCCGTGTTGGGGAGAGATTTGGCGAGTTGACAAGCGGAGACGTGGTAGTCGAGCAAAGCAGTCTAGACTGTCTAGCAGATGATCACAGGGTCAGAGATCATCGAGGACCTAGAATATTCACTAAAGAGGCACCAAGATTGTGTTTCTAGGTTTTTCTAGTCCAGAGATCTTGTGGACAGAGCATGTCGGACGGCGATGTCGTCTGGCGAAAGCAGAAAGGTCACGTCGTAACGCTTTGGTCACCCCAGTGATGGTGTTCTCACGGCTGTTCCTCAGACAAAGTTCAGGCTCGTTTAACGCTCTGAGGGATCCCAAAAATGATACAAAATCGTGGAAAATCTTGGATTGGAAGAGTAAGCAATATGGATGCAGATTTGGCAGAACCTACGGTTTCTGTGAGACTTACGGAAACTGCCGAAAAGTACCCCACACCGAAAACAGCTTGAGGAAACCTCAAAATCACGACTATTGTGGATCTAATATTATGAGCGGGGTCTAGTAAGACACCCTAATCAGATTATAACATTGCTTTCCAAGCCCTGGACGAGGGCAAGAAGTTATAACGATGTTTTCCATCACGTCACGCTGAAGCTCAAGTGCCCACACAGAAAACCGACTCGATAACACCCAAGAATACATATTATCTGTGTTCTGCCATCATATTACAGGTCTAGGAAGCTAGCAAACTCTGAAAATGTGGTCAAATATGAAACTGTGTTTGAGAATAAGAAGTTGAACAAACGGTATACGCAGATGGGTACGAACATGTATAGAACCCGAGTGCCTTTCAACTTATTCGATGTTCAAAATTTCAAAAACTGAATTTCAGTCTAATTATCACTCAATCAGCTCGAGAAACATAAAAATATGCTTCTTACTGTCTTACAGCACTCTGGGAGCACCAGAGCGGCTCAGCAATTGAGAATTGGTTTGCCATCAAAACACAATCAAGGACCATTTAGCGGAATACGACCTCTCGTGACAATTTTCTTATTCAAAATGTCCATAATACACAACTACGAGTTAATAATACACAGGAAAAATACAAAATCATTATGGAAACGAAATTTTGGAGACCCATAATGTATTTCAGGGTCCGATACGCATAGGTAAGAACCATGGTTTAGGTGGAGAATTGACTGCAACCCTGAAGAAAAGACTGAAGACAGAGGAAGAAAAGGATATGTAGAGCAAGATTGGGGGCAGAATGAAAGAGAAACGCTGGCGGCAGCCGGACCCGGATAACAAGCGTAATTCAAGTAAAACGTGTTGACCCCGGCTCAAGAGTAAATATCAATGGGTATGTACAGGCGCCAGAGCGGGCCGCGATAAGATATTTCGCCGCGAATAGCCGCTGTCGTGGACCGTCAACAGGAGGGAGAGGACGCGGCGAGGCCACACCGGACACCGAAGCTGGTGAGGCCATGACGCAAGCAAAAAGGTGGAGGGTGGCCGACGGTGAAGGGGCGCTGGGGCAAGGGAAGAGTGTCTGAAGAAGATGAGGCAAGGTGGGAGGAACATGAGAACGGGTAGCACCGCGCGTGGTATCGGACCCCATGGGCACGGTCATGCGGCTCGGGCTCATGGCGATGGAGATTGGCAATGGGGAGACCGGGATGCGGAGCGTATGGTCGCCCAGACCGCGAGGGATGCGATACAGATGCAGGGGAAATGGGGGGTCGCGCCGAGCAGCCGCGGGGCGCTAGCAATGCGCATGCACATTCAAATAGACGGTAGATAGAGCCCCAATGAGTCTTGTGCGAAAGGAGGGGCGGGATCGGCGCCGGTGCGGTGGGGGAAGGGGTGCGGCGGCGCGGACGATGGCGAGCGCGGGAGTCATGCAGAAGAGAAACCCAGTGGAATGGCAGATTGATAGACTGGGCCTGTGTGAGATTACAGAGCAGCAGCCCCAGTGGAACCGCTTTTATGCCAGATACCTGGCTGGGCGGGGTAGGCGTGCAACGGTGCTGCCGGGTTTTATACGCATATTGAAGCCATGAAACGTATATGAAGCGATAGAGTGGTGTCAGGAGATCAAACAAGCGAAAGAGCGAAGCCAGGGCGGGCCCCAGAGGTGAAGGGGAACGAACGGAGCGAGAGGTGGAAAGCGACGAGGAGCATGATGGGAATATAACAAGTGTCAACAAATCACCCAGTTTGGGTGAACAGAGCGCCGTCGCGCACGGACCATCAATGGCGGCAGGCGGCAGCGCGGGGAGCGGCCAACGTGCAGCGGGTTGTGGCGCAAAAATCATGGATTGATGTATCAGGACCCTCTTCTAGTCAGAGGTTTTGATATATCGAGCCCCTACGCTAATCAGAGGATGTTTGATATATCAAATCCCCACATACGCCTGCGGCACTGAGGTGGCACTGTCGCGCTTCTGCCGCTGCACTGCCACGCTGACCTGCAACTCAAACATGTCTTTCAACTGGGGTATATGGTCTTTCTTGATACTTTTTTGATCCTTAAATGTGCGGGAAACTGCTAGAAAGAGTTTAACACAGTTCAACTCGAATTCAAGTTGGTTTTTGGCACGTATCATCCCAATGTCTGCTGGATTGAGGTCAGTATAAAATTCAAGGGCCTCCTACATCCCCCTCATGCATCTGTACGACAAATTTACACCCACTGGGAACATTTCAAACACTATCCCAATGGATGGATAAGTGCCGCGGCATTTTCTCCGGGCCCGTACATTTACTGAGTCAGACTCTGTCTCGGGCATCTCGGGCGGCGCGCCGCGGCCGAATTGCAGGCATGGACCAGATTTATGTGAGCGGAGATTTCTGAAAAAAAAAAAATGGAGACCCACTTTCGAGGCAGCCGTGGAGGGAGTTAGGGCACTAGATACCATGACTGATACAAGTGTTGTATACTGAGATCAATTTGGGATTAACAGGGTGCAATTGGTGAAATGGTTGACGCGCCGGCAACCTCGGAAGTGTTTCTGCGATGAGGGTAATGGAGTGTATGAACGAAATGGCTATTCCATTAAAGAGACATGAATGAGTGCCGTGGAGTCCACACTTCAAACAAGTTTGAAAACTTGCTGCGTATTTCCCGGGTGCGGAAGTGAGGATTAAATCTCATAGAAACTGAAGTGGGCACTCACCACATATATGGAGAGTTCGAAAATTGCCACATCCAACCATAATAATGCTGATTGAGAAGGCCTTGGCAATTTCATGCGGACGGTGTAACAACTGAGCACGTGGAAGGAAAATGTGCTGAATGCCCATACAATATATCTATTTCGTTGTCTGTTCCCTCCTTCCCCGTCAGTTGAACTCGTGCGCGGCTGTCGGCCTCCGGATATATTCTGTTGATATCGTCAATTTCGTCGGAATTCTGCGGGATTCCTCTGGTGGCAGAGCCTGCGTTGGAACAATTCCGAGCCCCTGGTGTATTCAGAAAACAGAGGCCGACAGATGACCCAGTATGTATAAAAATGATGGGCACTGGCACGAGATTGGCGGGACCTTGAGGGATCAGTTATTCTGATGCCATGGAACCCGCAAGTCAGCGTCGCATCCCGGACACGCCTCGATGGTTGTATAATCACAATTTCGACTGCCAGAGGGAGCATCCCTCCGTTGCACCAGAGCATGCGACTTGAGGTCTCCAAAATGTACGGTCGACACAATCTGCGAAATTTCAATTCTTTGCGGAAGACTTCTCCGTGCATTTCGTTTCTTGAAATTTGGCCCGAGCCAACACAAACTCCCCACAACAGTGAAATGCCAACGACAGAGTTAGTAAACTTGAGCACACAAATGGAATGCAGCACTCGCTCGCCGTTTTGGTTATATAGGACGCTCCAGTCAATATTCTCCCGTGACTGAGTCGTAAGACACCTGGACTCGGCACTCCAAATTCTGCCCGTTTATGTCTGCGAGGGATAGCCCGGAACTGGTCTGCCAGTAGGAAGGCCCAAAGTTCAAGTTTAACTCTGGATTGATACCATCAACATCGGTCCGATGGCTGATCCAGACATCGATGCGCTTGATGCCCGTCGGCCGGCCGGTGCGATCAGTTGAAAGATCTTTAAAGACCTCAATATTTGCACTGCATGGCAGGTTTGTTCGACAACTCAATTTTCACCTAACATCTTTCAAGATCTTCTCCACAAATGTGCCCCAAAAACGAGATCAAACAGATCAAATCATGCTTCTCTTGCAAGATCTCGCGAGATCTTTGAAGATCTTGAAAGATCTTGCAAGATGTGAGAAATTGGATCTCTTCTTGCAATTTCTCCGCATTTCTTCAAATATCTCGAGAAAACGGGCCACTGCATTGCATAAATCTGAGATTTGTCCAGTAAGGACCCTCAAACCTGGGGCTACCAGGTGGTACAGGAAGATGACCTATCGTCCCCGCAGACTGCTCGAAGCTCAGCGGGAGCGGAACGACGACCCGGCACATGTCGGTCCAATTTGGCCAATCCGATGTCGGCACACTGTGTGTCCCACGATCCACAGTGATCCGCCCCTGATCTGCACATGTCCGCACCGCTACGTGGACATGGGCCCTGAACGCAGTGATTCGTCACTTCATGCCGGCTTGGCTTCGAACACATGTTGAAAATTGTCGAAAATTTTCGACGACTGGCCCAATTAATTGAGTTGTGAAGGTACGGAGCCACGGAAGCCGTGCGAGATTTCCCATGACTTGACAGATGGGCGATGAAAATGCGGATTTGGCGAGAGTCACGAGAAAAAAAGCTGTAGAGTGGAAGGCTGTGGAAGAAGAAGAGTCAAGATTGCCACTCTTTGCACTTCTCCCTCGACGTCCATAGTCTCTCTTTTTTTAATCAAGACCATCTCGTCCTCCTCCGATACACAACACGGCTCTATCCCAGTCTGTAATCGCCCCCACAACGGAACCTCCGACACCACGGTCATCGGAACGATGTAAGTCGCACTGAAATATTTTTTGAGTAGCCTAACAAGATTCTTTCCTGCAACAGTCTGTGCCCCGGACGCGGACATTACGATCTCCTCTCCTGATGGAGTAACCTTCAAAGTTCACCGCAAGCATTTGGCAATTCATTCCGACGTATTCGCCGATGCAGCGAACGCCACCCTACCAGATAACGGTTCGGACGAAATGGTCCAGCTTTCGGAAAGCTCTGCTGTGCTGGATCTTCTGTTCCAATATATGTACTGTCAGCCTCAGCCCGACCTCAAATCCGTTGACTTCCCTACTTTTGCCGGGTTGGCGGAAGCGGCGGAAAAATACGTGGTCTATTCCGCATTGTCTGCGGTGGCGATTCAAATGAAGTGCGCGCGCTCACCATCTGAATAATATTGTCTGAACCGAAATTCGATCAAGGGCTTCTGTCACCAAATATCCCCTGCAAGTTCTGGATTATGCTGCACGACACAACCACAAGAACCTTGCAAATGAAGCAGCACGTCTAAGCCTAGGTCTTCCTTGGGTACAGGCTGTGTTCCTTCTACCACCAGATACCTTGCTCAAATGGGTGCGCTTCCCCTCATTCTCATGTACTTGTCAATGTTCCAATGGCCGCAGGCAAGGTTCTATGATAGATGGCACACTAGCGCTTGGAATTTTCTTTCCTTCTTCATCAATGCTCCGAGGTACAAAGATGTCTTGGGAGCGTGTGTCAGGAATCCACATATGTGCTTCAGACACCGCCAAACGCTCGAAGATCTGGCACAGGTCGCCGGCTCTCCTGACAACGTTCAGTGGGCCACCAATACTCTCAAGACTATATTGGATTGTCAGTTCTCAGTGATTTAGGGGTGGTTCAGTCAATATTCCTGTGAACTAGATGTCGGGAATCGACATTGTTGAGTATATGTCCAATGTACGATCTATTTGCTTGTAGGATTGGGAGGCGAGCACCACTGATGAAATGCATATCTAAAACCGTGTTATTCTGCCATAAAAGTACGATTCAATCTCTCAAATGCCTTGACTCACAAGCAGCGGTTGCAGTGGGTTGTAGGGTCGTACCGTCATGTGGAGTTGCGAACGGTTCGTCGGGAGAACATTGGCTGGAAGAGATCGGGAGATACAGACAATGGGGACGTTACCTATCCGATGTATCATGTGGCCAGACGCGTCGCGTCGCGTCCACGTCCACACCGTGTACCCACTATAAAGGTACCCCTGCGTGCAAACCCTGACTTATGAAGCCAATGCAACCACTCGTTTCCTCATATATTTGCTCTGTGCTGCGATTGCTGATGCATTTACTGGGTGCGGAGCCAACATATGAACATGATCGACGGAAGCTGCATTTACTGGAAGTTTGCGACACGGAGAGTTGTGGAATTTGCGGTCCCACTGATTTCTTTCTGGGACTCAGGGGTTTATTAGTTGATCCATTTTTGACTGACTCATGAACATGTCCCCGGGGCGTCCCTTTCGCTCTGGCGCTATCAGCCTATTTACGACGTACCTGTGGGTCTCAGCATTTATTTTATCGTACAGTTCAAGAAGGTCAGTTGCTCATCTTTCAAGTTTCTCGAAACACTCTTTCAATATCCCAGAGCTTGTCCAGTTTTCCTCAATTACTTCCCACTACTTCCCACCTTGATATTGCGTGCGCCACTGGTATATAGGTTGGTGTGGGTAAATATCTGTTAAACATATTCTTCGGAATCGAGTTGACTTGATCACGCCTGAGCCTGCGAGGCGGAGACTACGAAAAACCGGCTTCCCCTTCCGGGCACACACACGTGAGAGCTATGTGATGTTGATGCACGACCGGCACAGGCCATGTTCAGCGCACAAGGCAGTACGAGGTACACTTATTAGGGCCCGGAGTTTCCAGAGCTTGAAAGCACGCAAATTCACATTAGACTGTGCCGCGCGCTGGATAGTGCATCCCGGAGTGGCTACAACCGGTTCGAGCCACCCAAAAAGATAGTTGGGCTAAGCGACATGCACAGGAGACATCGGGGATGTGATCGCCTCTCCAACGGGCAGCAAGTGATCCACTATTATTCTCTGGCAAAAAGCCAATGCGTGTCATATCGAACCAGTCCGGTGAAGGGCGCCATCGTAGAGGACTTTTATTTCTGTTTCCGACCCAAGCACAAGAATATGGTAACGTTATTGAAGGACATGAGTTAGCTGTCGAGATATGACTTGCGGAGAAATGTATATATAAAGAGTCGCTGTTCCACGCGTCTGGGGCAAAAGATAGTTCCAAAAACCGTGGGCTAATTCAACCGGAGAACCGGAGGAGAGGGGCACAGACTTCCGATGCCGTTGCATTGGCAATACCTCTTTCTGAGTAGCGAACAGACATGAGAGTCCCTTTGTAGGCGCGCAACTGAGTGTCTTCGATCTGGACAATAATTGTTCCGTCGTCAAGGTCGCAGCGTTGAACTGAAACGGAATTAATAGCCAAAATGGCGTCTGAGTTGAAGGGTGGACAGTAGCTCATTGAAAAGGGAGGGACTCAGGTTAACTGAGGCTTTAGGTAATTGCAGACTCTAGGGGTTACGTTCGTGAGCTGTATGTGTGGGCAGCGGAAAGCGGGAAAGAAGAATCATAGCATACTCTGCAACAATTGGTCTACTCCGGTGCATTTTTCGCATCCGTCCTGAACTTCTGGCGTCGCGCTCAAGTGTCGCTGGGCAAAAGGCGGTAGCGTTGCATACAGCAAGATCACCGTAAAGATCGAAATCGTGAGTATGTAATTTGAAACATCATACCACAATTACAGACCTGGTAATGGTTCCCAACACGTTAACGCCCAATTCGGCAAGCGGTGCTCACTCGCGCAAAATTTACCCGAGTTTTATGACCGAAGAAATGAAAGTTGTGGTTTAAAGCATAGAAAATGGAGGAGAGATCACAAGATGGATTGGGTGGCGCAAAGCACTGGGTTACAGACTTTGAATTATGTAGATATCACTACAGACACGCGAGAAGTAAATGATACAGAGAAGAATATTCACTCAACTTCATAGATGGCTCAATAGCTTGTAGTTGCACTGCAGGCGACAGATTTGCGAAATCAATTAATTTTTTTAATGACGCCGGCTTCGTCTTCCATACACCTACCTCCTGCCTCAACATTTTTCTCGTAACGGCTAGCGTTAGACACAAGCACCAATGTCCGCTCCTCGATGCTCATCCTTATCCTTCATCTGCCGCTCAGCCGGGCGCGAGCGCGAGCGCGAGCATGCTCCAAACACGAGCCCTCCCAAGACGAGCATCCTCCCCTTCCCTTTCGCCGTCCTTTCCCCCTCCCAGCGTAAGTACCCGCTCACACCCCCCTGAGATATCGCAATCGCGTCGACCTCTATTCCTCCGCCTCTCGCGTCCCCTCGTCAAATTCACGACCGCATCTCTGGATCATACGCTGCCCACCGCGCATCTCTGCATGTTCCCCCGTAGCGCAACGACTCGCGCCTGGATGAACTGGCGGAGGCGAATAACACATACGCCGCAGTCAGAGCACAATCTCTTCGCCAAACCTCCCGTCAACGGACACGGATGAAATAATCACAGGGAAGAAAGAAGCGCCAAGGAACGCGAAGAAAGGAAAGAAACCCAAAGAGAGGAATGCACCCGCCAATATCGCCAGCTGATGTGCGGCGTTTCCCTCGCCGGGCGCGGCATTGCATGGCGCGCGAGAGGAAGCGCGCGGCGGGTGTTGGGTGGTTCTGTGAGGGAAAAGCATGTCAGCAAAGCGGTATGAATGTGGTGGAGTGAGGAGAGAAACGGAAGGGGAAGATAGAAGAGGGAATAAAGAGCGCGGGGCAGCGCTGGAGGAACAGGCGATGACGTTCCTCCTCCGAGCGCTACAGCTCGCAGCCATCTCCCAAAAGAAAAGAAAAAAACGACCAAGTCGCATTGAACTGGATCCCCTTCGTCCAAAATGAATGGCAAACGCCACGAGCGGCAAACCCCACCGCACACCGACGGGAAAACACCCAAAGACACGGCTCCTGCAAGCGCCAAGTCCCACCCTCACTCGCTTGAAGAACGAGCAAAGTCGTCTCCCCCTCGTCCCGAAATAATAAAAAGAAAAGCCCGCCCAATCGCCAAACTCCCTCGGGCCGCAGCGCCCATACCATGCAGGAAGCACCTCCACAAAGGCCCGAGCGCCGCTCGCACGCGCTCTCGAGAACGCAAAAGCAAGAAAGGAAAAAGTGGGCGGGGAATGAATCAAAATAAAATAAAATCGCCTCCCCTCCCCAACCCAATTCCTCTCGGGTGGCAGCGTCCGCACCATCCAGGAAGCACCTCCGCAAAGCCCTAATCCCCAATTGCACGCGTCGCGGAGAACGCGAAAGGAAAAGTGGGACGGAGGAGTTCCCAAAAAGGAAATACGCATGTAGACGCCGGGCGCCTAAACGCGGGGACAGAACAAGAAGAAAGTAGGGGAGGAGGGAAAACTCCAACGCGACGGCGAAATAAAGAGGAAACAACGAAAAAAGAAAGAAAAAAGACAAGAAAAACACGCAAAAAGAGAAAACAAGAAACACACACCCCCAACCCTCCCCAACGCAGTCGCCAGCAAGCTCTGGCTCGTCCTCAGCATGCATCCCCGCCCCGAGTCGGACGTCCAGCCCTTGGTGCCACCCATGCCCATGCCGCCGATGCTGGGGAGGAGCCACCACTTCTTTTTGTTGGAGGTGGAGGTGGAGGAGGGGGTGCCTGGGTGCGTGTTAGCGGGGTATTGAGAAAGATGGAGAGCGGGGAGGGGAAGACGTAGGAGGACGGAAGACGTACCAGAAGAATTATACGACGCGTAACTCGAATAGCTCGCATTCGAATACCCGCTTGACGCCTGCGAATGCGCGCTCCCGTGTGCGCTCCAGTGTCCGTGTCGCCCAGCCCCAGTCCCACCTACACCACCCCCGCTCTCGCCCCGGCTCGACGAAGTAGTAGACGACGAGTCGCTCTGCGAAGACGAATGCTACATCCGCGGCGACGCCGGCGTCTGCCCGTGCGCGTGCGGCACTACCGTCCCACTGCTCCCATGTCCCGTCGACTGCGTCAACGCGCCGCTCGACTCGGAGGGGGAAGGCGGCGCAGCGTTAGGAAAGAATAGCGGAGGGGGCAACGAGGACAGCGACGGCAAGTCGCGGATGGGCTCGAAGCCCGCGCGATAGGTACACCAGACCTGTGCGTAGAAGGCGGCGTGGAAGGCGGCGGGCCAGGGGCCTGCATCGGGGGGTCCTTCTGCTCCGTCGAGTGCGTCCGCGCCCAAGTCGCCCCCGTCGGTACCCGTGGAAGTGGAGGTGGAAGCAGCGTGAGAGGAAGAGAGGTCGACATCTCGGGATTTGGAGCCGCTGCGCCGCTTGGACGTCGCCAGCGGGTTGTGGACGCGGTGCCGCCGTGGCCGTGCGAATGACCGTGCCCATGCCCATGCCCCGGCCCCGAATCAGACTTATTCGAGGACTTGGACCCCGCCTTCTCCGCCGCAGCAGCCGCGACCGGCTCCTCGTCCTCCCTTCCCCACCCCGGCGGCCGTACACCCATCAGCTAAATCTCCTCCGAGCTCCGATCGGGTGAGGCGTCCCCGTCGAGGAGGTATCGCACCGCCTTGTCGAGCAACGACGTCTTGCTGCTCGCGGCCCCGCCCTTCGTGGTCGCGTTGTGGTTACCGGCTTTCGAGGTGGATTTGGCGTTGGCGTTGTGCGAGTCGTTGGCTTTCTTGCCAGCGGCGTTGGAGGATGTGGACGACGCAAGCGCAGCAGCGGTGCTCACGCCATGCGTCAAACTCCCGCTAATCGTCGCCGCAATCGACAGGTCGCTCGTGCTCCCCGCCAGATGCGCGAACCACCCGCTCAGCCTTGTCGCCAGCGGGCCGTCCGCGCCTAATCGACTCGGGCTGCGTGCAAGCGCCAAGTCTTGTTGCTGTCCGTGGCCAGAGCTGGAAGAATTGGAAGAGGGCAGGGGGTGGATACAGAGAAATGCCGCGCGGTGCCGTACGCGCTGAGCGGGCTGCTCGACGCAAAGTCGTACAGGCGAAGTCTGCTGCGATTAGTGCAGCGTCAAGAGCTCTGCGGCGCTCGGCCTCGCGTATCCGCTGTCGCTCGCGTTCCCCTTCCTTATCTTTCGCTAGTCCAAGAGATCGGGTGGCGCTGCGACGGCCGGAGGCAAAGGAGGTGGAAGTGGAGTTGGAGGTATTGGTTGTGTAGGAGGCGGTGGTGCCCTGCGAGGCGGAGGAGGACCCGGCGCTCGGGGGGGCGGTCGACAGAGAGTGACTTCGAGCGGTCGCGCTGGGCGGGGAATGGAGGAAGCGGGGAGCTTCGACGTCGCGGTGGGTGATGTGGGGGGCTCGCAAACGTCGGTGAGGCGGGCGTCGGCGGCTCGACGACCCTGAGCGTGTCTGGCGTCGGCGTCGTTGTCGCGGTGGTGGGCGGTGTCGGGGGAGCAAGGGGGACGAGACCCTCAGAGGTGTGGCGGCTAGATATGCGCGGTTTGGCGGTGCCGCCGACAGGCGTGTTGGAGCTCTTCGCACTAGGCATTCTGATCCTGCTTCCAAGATCGTCAGCGATGCCACCCCAAAGATGGCTGAAAAGATTAAGGAGAAACATCGTAGCGATTAGGTTGACTAGACTAGAATACGGAGAGGAAACAGAGGAGCAAACTTACGGATGCTAGCCAAACGCGCGCAAGTCGATGAAGAAGATGAAGTGATGTGTACGTGTTTGCCTACAGCCTCGATCGGAGATCGGCCCGTCTTTCCCTCTTGCTTCTCGCCACTGTCTATCTAACGAGAGCGTCCATTCCAAGTAGTCTCGCTACCCTTTGCTTTCATAGCAACCCAACTCCTCCAGCCTAAGCTATGTCCTCGCCCGAAACGAAGCACCGCGCTCGATCATTCGACACCCCCAAACTTGGGCCCAAAGGTGGAATGAAAGTGTACATGGCTTTCATCCCACCTTTGACTTTCATTTTACCTCCGACGCTTCCTAACACAGGGACTACATGTGCTTCCTCCCTTCCGTCTCCGACATGGCTTTCCCCCCACGCTATTCCAGGATCCCGGTGGCTTCATATATCAAATGCAGTGCCCACGCGCGTTCGTTACTCGGCTTCTTACCATTCGGCCTCGTTATCCGCGCCCCGGTTGATACATCGCTCATCCCGACTGTTGCGCGTGTCTACTGTGAATCTTGGCAACGTATCTCAACCCTCCTCCTCATGCTCGCACCGTTCTCTGAAATGTCCCGAGTCTTGGCAATGTATGTCATATCCAACTTGCGTGAAACACTTTGCTTCCTATATTGGAGCAGATTACGTGTCCCGCGGGTGCACCGGCATCGTCCCCATCCGCCAGCTGCTCATACCATGGCGCGTACCTTGTTTCTCCAGTGCAGCAAGCGAAAGAATCGATGCAGTTCTATCCGTCGACGCCCCGAGGTGTGTGCGCCGCGGATTCATTTTTCCAAGTCGATTCGCTGCATAGTAGACCCTAACCAGTGAACGCATTCTGACTGTCGTTTCCCGGTGCTAGGGATTCTAATCAAGTTTCGTTCGTTGCTGCTCAGTGCGCTGCACATTCGCTCTCGCGTCGAACCGTCAACTATTCTACAGCTCCAACTCATGCCGAGTCACGTCTCCATTTATTGTCTCTGAGCAACGGCGCGAGTCTGCACCGTATTATAGTGCGTGCTTGCGTAGCTATCCTTGTTGCCTGGCTCTGAATTGTTTTTCCCCCAAATGCTATGGTTTGATTTATCTAGGCGTATGGTCTGCCTAGGTATGTCTCAAGGTTTTCGTTCATCTAGACTGACCTGAATGCAGACTTCCCTTCACGTTCCCTTTGGATTGTTCGTTGAGTCCACCGTGTATCTATTGTTTTATTACTAACTAAATTCATTCACAGCGTCGAACCCATTTATGTGTGTTCCTTCATGATGCTATCTTGACTTGGACTGATTTTGTTTCAGATCTTCGCGTGCTGTAGACCAAAAACTATGCTTGAACGCGTCAAGGTGTGTTTTTTATTATCAAGTTAATATTCACCGTTCATTTTACTGACCATGTAGAGCTTCACTTCGAACTGTGCTCCGGAATACTGC
This sequence comes from Mycena leptocephala, assembly GCA_029378395.1. Lineage (NCBI taxonomy): Eukaryota > Fungi > Basidiomycota > Agaricomycetes > Agaricales > Mycenaceae > Mycena > Mycena leptocephala. The sequence goes on along the minus strand of JARJLF010000756.1, from coordinate 44,488 downwards.
CACCATCATTGCGCACACCTTTAGGTATGCACTACATTTTATTCCTTCACTTAGTGACCAATATAAGTCGTACACAGGGTTGCATTCACCTTCAACCTCAGGTCTTGAGGTCGAAACTCCGGCTCAATGCATCCAGGTATGTTCATTGTATTCATCCCTGACCGACGTAAGCTTGGCTTTAACACCAGATTCAGTCTTCAAGCCTTCAAGTTCACCTCTAGTGTGTTCACCTTTCATTACACGTCCAGGTCCGAATGTATACACCAATGTTCACTGCTGACAGGTCCTACACAGGGCTCGCATGAACTTCAAGTCCATGTAGACCTGTGCTTTTACCAATTTGACCGCATGCATTTGCGGTATGTCCTCGGATCTTATAATTATTCATCTCATAGCTTGCTTAGCTACCAAGGAGGCTTGTTTGGACTGTCAGGTATGTGATAATCGTCTCGTCTATCCATTCACGGAGTTAACCGTGGTTCAATAGATACTCGAGGACGTGTGTAAGTTGAACTTCAACCCGAGTTCAACCTTGGCTTAAATACCCTAGTTGACTTCTTCGTTTAGGCTCTATTTTTTTTATAGCACGATTTACTTATGTAAGCTTCGTTCCACTCAATTATTGGCAAACAGCTCTGATATTCGATGATTAAGACATCTCGGGCATATCGGGCATGATTCCCCAGTCCAACCCCTTCACGGTCAGTCATTCTATGCATTATTTATCCATACGCATCTCTTTTTTCAATCTTTCCACGCTAAACACAATTCAACTTGAGCAGCGTTGGGTAGCGTAGCAGTTTGGTTTTGTTATGTCCAGAGGGCAAAACGCGCTGATTTGTGTTTTTGTTCGTCATCCCGCGCGACTCGGCGCTCTAGGTTGGATATGGGCTGGGATATGAAGTTATCAGTATGTAGTTGTTCCTATTCTTCTTTGGCTGTCAAGTGGGTGCTACCACCACATTCCAATCAAAGGCGACACATTCCCATCAGAGGCGACACATTCTGTCACATTTGCTGGTGTTGTGTGAAACACGACACATTCTGCTGAGTTGGCATGTCGCGAAAGTCAGAAAACCTTCAAAAATGACACTGGTAACCACCGGCTTGCCACCAGCCACACGGTGCCGCGGATAGATATTGTCCACGACGGGCAGTTCACTTTCCTTCATGTAAACAACAACGACTTGTTGACATGCATAACTTCATAAGTACTGTAAGGGAAACTCTGATTTCAACCCAAATTCGACACCTCACCACATTTTGATGGCGCCTCGGCCGACTTGGTCGATGTCGGCTGAGGTTGGCCGAGGGGTCTCGAGAGGCACCCTCAAATGTAGTGCCTGCTCTGCAGAATCTACAAGTCAGGAGGACTGGATTAGTTAGGATAATTCTATTTGACAACCCCCCTTCTTTGGCAACCCCACTGTAAATCGAGGGGTTGCCAAATAGAACCGGATGATTTGTCAGAACTCTTCTGATGGCGGCTGATGGCGGGCGAGGCGGGATAGGGCGGGAAGTAGCCCAGTCCCTCCTAACAAGGAAGATACAGTGAAACAAATACTCGAAAAATTTACTCGCAAAGACATTCATCCCAGGCAGCTATTTGATTTCTTGGGGCTCTGCTGCATACAGCGCCGAGGATTTTCAGGTGTTTTGCGCTGCCACTTGCTTGAACAAGTGAAAAGTGTTCAAAAAGAGCCCAGGAAATGGAGAAAAAAACTGAGGGTGACAACGATTCAAGATCCAGCCACATTTCGTCCCTGTACAAGGGATGGATACCCCTCATTGACTCTCCAAGCAGCGGGAGAGTGATTTAAACCCTTTTTCTTCCTTATCTTATTCTAACTTGGGGTTGCTAAATAGAAGATTTCTATTTGGCACCCAGGGTTCACCGGCAAGGGGGTTGCCAAATAGAATTATCCGATTAGAAGCAGATCAAGATAGACAAACCCAAAGAAATGTAACAAGGCACATTGGATACCTTGGCCTTTGCTTCGGACCCTCGGCATGTAACGGGTATATCAGCAAGTGCGGGAATAAATGATATATAATATACATGCCGTAAGCGTCTGGCTGAGGGATTATGCTGAAGGATGGAGAGTCTGCTTGGATGGGTGCTTCTGTGGCCTCAACGGCGGAATGGGGGTCCGAATTCTCGGCCTCTGACTCTGAGATGATCATGTGAGCTCAAAAACCTCTTAACCTCCCACGTTCAGAGTGCGCAGTTCGACAGCGTCAGAAACTTGACAGCTCCAGAAATTTGGGACAAAGAGATTGATTTTATCTCGGATATGATCGAGACGAATGGTTTCGAGGCATGTGGAGTTTGGGTGCTATCGTGAATCGGATGAGAAGATATGGACGAGGAGAAGGACATCAAGGAACCTACAGTTGCTACAAGTCGGTGTATGCTTTGATGGATTTGCGCCCCCAAGAGGCAGTTTGACGCGCTTTCTGGCTACGAGCTCGATCTGGTGGTGGTACTGGTGAGAGGAAGAGGCGGGAGGAAAAATGGTTGGGACACGTTTCAATTTTCGAAAACGGGCCATGCTGAAAGGGGACACATTTGTGAAAAGGGAAGCGTCGCCACCTAAATCAAGGACGACACATTGATGGGAATAATGTGTCGCCTCTGATCTGAATGTGTCGCCTCACTCAATGTGTGTGTACGGTACGTTTGGTGTAAGTATCCTCTGCCATCGTCGAGATCAATGTCAGATCTAAGAAAAGAAGATGGTGGCTGTACTAGTCACCAAGGCGTGACGTGATGGCGACGCCACTCACAGCTTTGTATGTCCACCAGCGATATAGGATTCTTCGACGCCGACGACGACGAGCGCTACGCCTTGTCGTCGTCCGATGGTCGCGGCTCCGTTTACTCCGCTTCCGAAGAAGCTCGTTCCGTCCACTCTGCTAGAGCTGCTTCCGTTACGAGACACCTCAAGCACGATCGGTCACCAGCCAGATCGCTCACGAGGCAAAAGTGAAGCTCATCCGAGTCTCTCCTAACGGCAGGAGATGCATTGTCACCAATGAAACCACGCCCGAAGTTACTATAGAGGCTGCTCATCTGTTGCGGCGATCCACCAAAGACGACCTGGTATGTTCCAGTCCCTGACGCGCTACAAGAACTGACTAATTTTTACATACTGCGCCGCCTACCTCACTCACAGCTGACCAAACTCGAGTTCGTGTTCGGTCTCAAGTTTCGCCAAATGCATATTGATACCACGCGCAATTTGGTTTATTGTACGTGACCACACAGCTTGGTACTCAGACACTAGACTACTCATCTCCCATGGCAGTCAGAGTCGATCAGCACCGGTCATTCGATAACAAAGGATTCTTGTTACTTCCTGAACGCGATGTCATCGAAATAATCCAAGACTTCACGACCAACCGCAAAGGAAGAACATACAAACAGGTATATTCTCTTCAGTTCTCCTGCGACCTGTTTTGCCCACCGGGGTCCAGGCTCTCACACGGTCGAAGTTTAAATATCGGTTGGTGCCTCTCCAGCTGGCAAAAGACGGCCATGGCATCTTCCAGCGCCGACTTCCTAACGATTCCGAAGACGCCTCCTACGATCAAATCTTCCCTCTCCTACCTGGCTCCTCTCTACCTGTAATCGAATCTCACGCCAGCCCATTTTTCATCATCGCCAACGCAGGGCTTAAGCTATCCATGCACTCCAACCTTCTACCTGATTTTGTGACATCTAATTCCGATCTGCGTACGGACATCGCTTCTGTTATTTTTCTATGGGCACAGTGGTCGTCTGCTGAGGTACCAAAGGAGTGGGCGACCTTTCCATACCAACGCCGCAGTGGCGGTAGTGGTCGTGGTACACGAAGTGGCTCCTCGGCGCTTGGCCGTGACGCTTCACCATCGTTTAGTCGACGCGACGCTTCGCCATCGTCCGACCGCCGTGGCGGCTCCAATCGGCCTGGAAGAGGTACAAGTCGGTCTGGCGAGACCCGGACCGCAGGTGACCTGCCGGACCTGCAATTAGATGATCGCAGTGATAGCATGGAGTCTGAAGTCCTCACAGAAGATGCAGTCCGGTCTGTGGCTTGTTTGGATCGGACAGCTTTTCTCGAGAAGTGGTTGGATGGAAATTATGGTTCTGCCGAGATGTGCGTACTCACTTCACTGCTCCAGCACTTCATACTCATTGTGACTAGTCCAGGCATTGAGATATAGGCTAGCTTTACCGTAGCGTGGGGATATTTTTGAGGTTTTACGCGATCTGGGTATTATTTGACAAAAAACACATCAATGCTTTCTTTTCTGCCGCTCCTTTACGATGACGCCCTCTTCGACTCACCTCTTTTTATGCTACAAGATGTGCCTGCGCTCCGCTCTGGCGATGAGAACCAATCAGAGTATGTTGGTCCTTGTTAGCTTTAGGGTTCCCTAAACCAAGTTCGGCTGTGGGTCGAATTTTCTACTCACACAAAGACGCTCACACTCCTCAAGCGACACGTTTGGTTACATCGCCGGTACCGACTGGTTTTTCCCACCGTTGTGCTCGTAAGTGATTCCCTTTCTTTCCCAATCACCGACGATTCCCATCTGTTTCTCTAACCTCCAGATCGGCCGTAATTGCATCGACGCACTCCGGGTCCTTCTCGCACATCCCTCTCGCCTCTAAACTGACCGTCTGCCCTCAAGCCCTTTAGTTTATCAATGGATCTTCTTTCTTCCTTCCGAATGCACGACTTCCTTAATATCCTGCGTCCTTTTGTCCCTCATTCCGAACTCCGTTTCCGTGCTAATTCCTTCACGCGGCACCAAGGCTTCCGGGACTTGATCCACACGATATGTCTTGTCTCCCGTAGGGACCCTCCACCACGTTCAGCCAATCCCGCTTTATCTTTGCGACTTACCATTCCTACTCGTCCCACAGACCCCGCTCCTTGGCGCTCTCTGGTTTCAGGGCACTTTGGCAATCACAACTCTTCTCTCAAACTCCCCTGAGTCATGATCGGCCCTAAATGACTCCAATCGAGTTGAATCGGGGTGAAAAAAAAAAAACCAAATATATGGAGGGTTGGCGAGTTTCTTGTCGTTTGCCCGCTCAGTCCGGTCCGGAACAATGCGCCGCACTTATGCTCTCATTCACCATCTCAAAATCCTCTCACCGATTCGCCTGTGGATGGAAATGGTTTCTATGCTATCCATTTTGAAAGAGCTCTCATTGCGCTTTATTATTCATCAGAGCTTTGCAATTTGCAAGACTCCCTAACTGTCGTCCACGTGATGTGGACACCGGCGGCGAGACGGGCGTCAGTACCTCGGTTGCAACGCGGTGTATGGATCCTAGCCTTTATCCTACCACTTTCATGCGAGCCTATTGGACTCCGCGCCACCTTCGTCACTTCGTTAGTTCGGCTAATTTTGAGAAAGTTCGTCACCCCCCGTAAATTTAGCAAATATGTGGTATTCTTCGTCACTTGGAGTCCCGGCTGTGAACCTTCGTCAGTTCAGTTCCTCGCTGCGAATCTTCGTCAGTTCAACATTTCCGTCACACAGTGTTACAGCTCAGTGTCCGTCCGGATATTTTCACCAACCTGTAAGTCGTCTCGCCTGCTTCTACTGCTGGCCTGATTGAAATTAAAATCCCAAGTACGGGTTTGGCACTGATAGCCCCATTCCCTGGACGCAGAAACTATGGTTGACACGGAACAGCACTTTGAATTTCGTGCATTGAGGTCACGGTTGTAACAGAGAATCTACATGAGTCTATGCAAATGAATAATGTAGCTATGTGTGCAGTCAGTAATCCTAAAAGTCCAAAGATCAAAAAATTCGGCCGTAATCTATTCATGCGAGTCGACGGGCAGGACTGCCTTGGCGTACTCCGGATACTCCTCTTTGAATTCATCCCAGTAATTTTTCGCGTAGTCGGCGGCGCTTATTGTATCCCATTGCGTTGGACCCCCCACCCTAGCTATCTAATACCGGATTGGAGAGATGGGAGCGATACCTACGGGTTGACTTCATAAAAAAACTCGAGGGAGGAGCTGCGACAGTGGGACAAACCGTCATCGGGGCGTGGAATGGGTTGAATGATATCCTGAGTACTTGGTTGGGGAAGTGCCGAGATAATAGACCCACAAAGACTACGTTCATTGAATTTCAGGTTTGAGCGATTGAGAATGGATACCTCTGGAGGTAATTTGGAAAGCTGCCCTGGATTACGTGACTTGAACAGAATTGATGGCTTGTTTGAAGTGAAACCAACTGGCAACCAGCCTTCTCGCAGGAATTCGCGGGAGAAAACTGACTGAGTGCAGTTGGCGCCAGTTGGGGCGGAATTTAGCTGTGGGGAGAAAACGAACGGAAGGCAGACGACAAGACCTGTAAGTTTGAGAGAGAGTTAGTTATTGGTGGTTAAATGCGCTGCGTGATGTACCTAGTTGCAATTATCCTTACACACATGTGAATTTAATATTGCTTAAAAACAAGCGGGAAGAACTTACCGGTCAGTGGCACAATGAAGAACGCTTGAGTACGCAGGCCAACGGAAATTGAATGGAAGGAAGTCTCAAATGGCTGTGCGTAGGGATCTAGCCGACGGATTTGGCGTTGCGTCCGCCTGAGAGTGTGGAAATGGTCTGGATTCGCGTAGTGTGGGCAGGAGTGACTTCGAGGATGTGGCGGAACGGCGAGGGAGAATAGGCGGGAATGAAACGAAGGGAGTCATGGAGAAGGATCCTGGGGGCATAGACACGACGCATGGGTAAGCAAGTTGAATGGTGGCTAAACGAATACCGAGGGATGGGACCACCTCAAATGGGACCACATGGTCATCCTCGGCTGCCGTGGCTCGTGCTCGCAGAGAGAAGGGATCGCACTGCATTCATCAGAGAAACAACTTAGAAATGCATCTACGGTGGGGTGAGGACGATGATGTGGCTAAACACGAAGAGAATACGCACCTTGCTCGTGAATACTGGTGCTGTTCCGGCATCTCCACTGATGCGGTGTAGACAAACCTGGGTGTATTGCAGAAAGTAACCCCTTATACGAAGCTGGGCGCGACGCAATGTGAGTGCGGAAGGAGGAACTGAACTTTTGAAATTCGAAGGAATGGGCGGAAGGGCTGGAGGAAGAGAGGGTGAATTCAATGCTAGGTTGGCATGGTATAAATCGACGCACCAGATATCGTGAAGCCAAACACACTTCGCATTCTCGAACCACTGAAGAATCCAAGGACGGGCGCGGAATTATTTAACCTGTGTCGTAAGTAGGAGAACAATATGCGGGTTTCAAAGATTGAAGCCAGAGAAAAAGAGTTGAGTTGAGGTATACCGATTGACTATTCGGACGAGTTGCGTACCGTTGGGAACTCATTCAATTTGCACGTCTCGCGAGAAGGCTTTGAAAAAGGATATCATTACATGTATGCCTGGCTCAATACATGACGGGTACTCGAATGAACAGAGAAGTAAGTAACGCACTAAATGGAAAGGAAAATGGAGACGGGGTGGTTACGCGGGTGGTATCGAAACGGGAATCGAGCGAGAGCCAGCGTCATTTCCCAAGGTGCGACATCGGTGCGAGCGGCTGTATGTCGTGCGCAGGCAGAAGGTGTAGACTGGGGGTGGTGCGGTGCGGCAATATCCCGCGCATTGTGTACATGGGCCAGATGGTGAAGGGGGCGAGAGCGGCTTGTTCGTCTTGCTTGGGAGGATGGTCGATGCATGCGCAGGGAGAGGAAAATGAGGGGAATGAGTGAGCGAATATCAACGAGCGCTGGTGGAATGGGACGAGATGGCAGTAAACAACGCACCAATACCCACGATCTCCACGTTGAGTCATATGCATCGCAGGATAGGCATGGGCTAGTGGATCGACGCCGGTATATGGTGCGCTGGGGCGTTTGCGATTGAGTAGCACGTCTAGAAAAAAAAAGAAGATATCAGCATTGTTAGAAGATAGATCACAGAACGCGACCGTGTGCACCGGGATATTGAGAAAGTATTAACTATATGAGCCGTCGACGAAGGGATCCGCGGACGGAAGGTCGATGGTTGGCGTTATGGTCAGAGTTAGGTGCTCTGGCTTTCCATAGGAATCATCTACGCGATTCAATGCACAAGTCCGTTGCGCCATTCGGAACCTAAGGGTCAGTGAATGAAACGAACACATTAGTACGCTGCCCGACGTAAATGAAACAGGATACTGAGTGAGAGAGGTATTTGCAGAGGCTACTAGAGGAATGGAATTTGAGGGTTGAGACACGTAAAGAGTGGAGAGATAGCATCGAGCTACGAGGACGTCGAAGGATCACAGGAGAGGACCTGAGCAAAGAAAGTGACAGGCAAGTGACAGGAAGAATGGGCGGTGCGAATGAGAGGGATCGGCGCTGCGGGACGTACGCCTTTACACGAAGCCGGAAGGTCTTGCGATTACTATTTAATCTGCGTCTGTAAATAGGAGGACAACATGAAGAGTTTCAAATTGTGATGCGAGGTAACTCGAAGCGAAAAAACAAGTCAATCGCTTACAAATGTAATCACCCTGCAGAATCATTCAGTTCGGACGTCTTGGCGGAGGATTTCAAGAAGAATATTATTGAAAGACGGCCGGGGTCAATACATGTACGAGCACTGGAATGTAGAGAATTAATTAACGTACTGAAGGAAAACATGGAGACGACAATGTGGGTAATTGACCAAAGTGGGTACAATGTCCAGAGCACTGCGAGAATGGCAGACGCGGCACTGTTGCGGCGTGCGCGGCCACGAAATGCTGTGCTCGTCCTGCTGTGAAAGTGAAAGTGATACGTGCTCGAAACGGTCGCGGAACGCGGGCGAAGAGACAACAACGATGCAGGGACGGAGAAACGCGTTGAGAAACGCGTTGGGGCTGAAGACGACGGGAATGTTGCGGGTAGGCGTGGAAAGGGAACACTTCGGGGACGACAACGAGGAGCGCGGAGGTGGGCGCTTCGGTTATCTACGTGTCCTCCGTTGTGAGTAGGCGGGGATATAGGTGCCGAGGGTGGTGTTGAGCTTAAGAGAGGCGGGAGTGCGAGCGTCGACGGCAGCGGTGCGCACAGACAAAATTGCGCCAATTTCAGAGGGAGGTCCACTGGCTATGCGGATGTGAGGGATAGAAGATCGCCCGATGTCGCGCGCAGGCAAAAGGCGGAGCGCGGGGGGTCCTGTGCGATCGGGGTGTTCGTAGTGTCTGCGGGCGGTAGGCGGAGAAGTTGACCGAGCGTGACTCGGTTGTGTTGCTGGATGCCTGTTAAAAGGATGGGGGGGGGGGGGGGGGGGGGGGCGCGAAGACGTTCATGTCAGCATTATATGAAAAGGTAGATGAGTGAACGGACGTCCGCACTGCAGTATCGAGAAAGTAGTAGGTTGGAGAGCCCGCGGGAGACAGAATGGATGGACGGCTGATGCTTGGCGTTGAGGGGCGTCAGAAAAGTCGGGAACGCGGACGGTGGTGGTTAAAGGAGAAGAACGTTGATGACAACATCACGCAGCGTCACTTTGGTGACATGCGTGACTTTGGCGTTGTGTCAGAATTGTTGGCGCAATTTTGGGGGGAGGATTGGAGGGAGAGATTTTGGAAGGGATTTTTTTACAAAGGGAATTCTGCTCCCGCATTTTTGCGGGAGCAGGATTTGGAGTTTTTTTTTTTTTTTTTTTCAAGGGATTTCTGCTCCCGCATTTTTGCGGGAGCAGGATTTTGGGGGTGATTTTTTACATGAGATTTCTGCTCCCGCATTTTTGCGGGAGCAGGATTTTGGGGGTGATTTTTTACATGGGATTTCTGCTCCCGCATTTTTGCGGGAGCAGAATTTGGCTGTTTCCCTGTCCTGGAACAGGAATTTCAGATAATGAAAGACGCACAGAATGGGGGAATGGTAGTAGCACTTCAGGATTGAATTCTATTATTAGTAGTTGTGAACGGATAGCGGTACGAAATCAAACACATTAATATTTCCAGCCTCTGGAAACTCAGACTCAAGGGCGTCAAGGTATCGCCGACGATTCGGTTCTCAAGCTCAATTCGAACAAGCGAATCTTGTCCGTGAGCCAGCGCCTTTCACTGGAGTGGAGTCATGATGAAATCCAACGCAAATTGCTTGTGGAGCCGTACAAAAAGAACGTGGATCACGTCTATAACTCGAGTTTCATTTGAACGAGCAGCCGCTTCATCCAAGTTCGATTATTCCGCAAACTGTCGAGACACCCGCCTAGGCCTTTCTCATTCATTACTCTTCCACTCGAATCCGGAAGCAAAAACCACCCATGCGGAAACGTCCAGACGCGAAGAACTACTGACGCGAGCATGGCAGGTCGGGATCCTGTGTCCGGAGTTTCTGTGCTTGGTCGGGACCATGTCTCAACACACTTAGAGTACAGACTACATTTGATCCTCCACTCAACAATGAATTGGTTCATCCTCCCCCTCCTGTCATCATTTTCTATCATAATACTTTATCAACTCCGCGCCGGATTGAACCATCACAGATTTGTGAAAGAATTTGGCAGAAAATCGTGCTTGCAGGTTTTTTTTGTTCATCATTCTTTCCTTGTGTCGTTCCCAAGTGCTCTCTAGGAGGACTCGCGCGGTCACGATCGTGATTCAATCCGAATTTGGCGTGCGGGGCGAAACACAATTTGCCGTTTTTGAAAACATACTCACGTATTTGGAGAGAAATGCGGCACGGAGGATAGATTGAATCGGCGCTTGTCTCAGCGGAAGTACGTACACTCTGATAACGGGTGGTTGGGATATCTGGATTACAGAGTCATGAAGTGAACACGATTTAAGACAAACGTAATGCAGTATGAGATGAGATAGAAATAAGCAGATAAAAACTGAACGTAGCGAAGTGAAGCAGAATGGCATTCAAGCATGCACTTCAGTACTGGAGGTAGGGAGTATGGGCGTAGATTTGTGCGACGGGCTGGGAGAGTCAGCTGCGGCTTCGGAAGTATGCCGGAAGATTCGGAAGCCCGCGATCAATGCAACACCCAGCAGCACAGCGATCTGTGCCGTTTCGAGTAGAGATATTCCAGTGAGAGGGTAAAATCCCATCTGCGGGAAAAACGCGAGAATATAGACCGGAGCCCAGAGGGCAGCCCACACGCACAACCATCTAATTCCGGTGGTTACAGGGATGGCCACTATCCCAAGCAGAGGGTATGTCGCGAATAGCCCAAACAATACCAAGCCAGACGCGGCGAACGGCAATGCGTCGGGCAGGTTGCACCATTTCACGAGGCTTACTATGAACGCAATAACAGCGACCACAGCACTCGCAACTCCGGCACATATCCAGTAGCTCGGGACAACGTAGACCTGGCCAAGGGCTATCGCGTCGAACACCAACGTGGCCGGGAAGTCTATGCCATTGAATGGGATCTCGCGTCTTCGCAGTTTAATGCCATTGTGCGAGCGACACCAGAGAACGGGTGTTGTGTGGGCAATGGCTTCGTGTGCACGGAGTACGAAGAATGAGGCGATGAACACGAACAGGAATGGGATTGTGGCGGTTCCAGCCCTGCGGAGAGGGAAGGATTTTCCATTGAAGCTGATGAGCACGGTGAATATGGAGGATCCTGTGCCGATGGCTACGACGCGCTCCGCACAAAGCAGCGCCGGCAATAGTGGGGATTCGCTCGCTCTTTCTTCGAGCTGAGCAACTGCCCGTGACTTGACAATCAGATCGATTGAGGCCGCGATGATATAACCTGAGATCGTAGTCCCAGTCAGCGGCTAGTGCTCTATTCTTCGGCAAAGTCACGAGCATACGACCGTGAGTCATCCCGAGTGTGATGAGCCAAGCCCACCAAGCGCCTGGGCCGTAGAGCGCGGATATCGGTGTATCGCTTGTGATTTTGGAACGCAATATGCGCTCGATAGCGATGGTTTCCTCGATAGCGATTTTAGTTCCCCAAATTACGCCAACCAAGAACAGGATGATCAATATTAGACTCCAACACAGGTTAAACTGTCCCGTTGAACGCCCCGCGGGACGGGCCATGAGCCTGGAAAATTTGGTTAGACCAATGAGTGGTGAGGGACGGAGAGGTCAGACAGGGGCTTGGACAGGGGTGCATGAATTTGCGGCAGTGTACCATGACAACTGTGCCCCGTCAATGTGTGACATACTTTGTTGCATTCTGTTTGATGCCCTCAGTAAGACTAAGAAGACTGTCAATGAACGGTTCTTTCTTGACTTCAGTCTCACCATTTGCGTTAGTACGGCAAAAGAAGCAAAGATGGTCGGCCTCAAATGCTCGGGGGTGTATAGCAAGAGCGGCAGAGGCTTGGCGCGGACGAAGACGGCGTGGCGGTGGAGATCAAAGGCGAAGCGGTTGATAGCAAACACAGCCAAGCACTCCGCCTCTTTTCGACATCCACCAACTATCGATTCGTCGCGTAGGCTTGCAAATAGGAATCGAACACTTTCCAGCCGTTCTCCTTTTCAACGGTGTATCCTTTTCCCCTGGTTTTTTCTTCGCTCTGGGCGTGATTCCGAGGCGATCTTCTCCCTCCAAGAAGGCTCTCTCTCGGCCTCTTTCTGGTGGCTCGCCACCCATGCCACCAAAGACCTGCGCGGGGACGACCTCCCGCCGCCGCCGCTGGGTCTCCCACCACGTTCATGCGACCATATTTGTCCTTGACGCCAGGGCTGTACCTACGCTGATATGACATGAGGCGGGATGGAGTCGGCAAGGGATTCGAGACGTGCTGGATTTCGAAGCAATGCATGCTGTTCATGCACGTAAGCGTGTACGTCGCGCGCTGCTGTCCTCGATTATTTTACTGAGTCTCATCGTAGTCTCCGCTCCCCCAGTGCCCAGCCATGTCTCGTTTTGCGCTAAATCAAGCCAGTCCCTCGCGCGGAGCACTTCCTCTCCTCGCGCTGCGCGCGCATCTCCCGCTACCACACCACTCGCCGAACGATGTAGGCCGCGGCTTGCTGGTCTTCGGCTGGACGTCTGCGTACTGCCACCGCTGCCCTGTATATCGTATATTTCGCCCTCAACGACTCAGTGCGGACGCCTCGTACGTAATCTCGCCAACCAGCTCCGCAACGCCTCCCTCCACTCCGACGCCCAGTTTATATTCCGGGGGATATATCGACGCGGCGCGTGGCCACATTGTCCTGGGACGGAATCGCCGTGCATGCATGTCTGCAGCAGTTCATTGATACATGTACAGGTACGCGCTGCCTTTCCTCTCCCCTTCCGACGTGCTCGTGCTAACAGCTTGGTGTAACAGAGATGACGACGCCTTCCGTTCTGGAGGATTATCGAGGCGCGGCGCTAGTGCACGCACCTCTCTACTCTCCCTAGGCCGACCCGTGTTTCTCTCGATGCCCCCACGCGCGTTCCGCGTTCGCACGTGTGGCATTGCCCCCCTCACCCTTGCACTGGATGCGGAGCCCACGCTCACTATAACCTCTCCTCGCGCGCGGCGTGCTCTCGACAATCCAGCCACTCCCTCCTCGCGTGCGCTGCCTCCACCGCCGTCCTACGGGGCAGGTTACCGCCGCCTCCCGCGTGGTCCTCCCTCTTGCCCACTACCCTGTCTTCACTACCTCCCGCTTTCGCTCCCGGTCTTTACGCATATCTCCTCTAGCTTTCTCTCCCGCGGGCGCCCGCCGTAACCGTGTGCCGACCGCGATGAGTCTGCGCTGTCCTCTCGTCTCTCCAGCGATAGCGTGTTGCAGGCTCGGCCTCCGCGCCTTGCACCTTATCCCTCGCCGCGACTTCTCCTCCCGTCGAGATCGGGGACGACCATGATGTGTGGAGGGGAGGGTCGCTCTGGAGGAGGGAGAAGTGCGCGTCGGAGTGCGAATGCAAGGTGAAGCGCTGTGTGCAGGCCTTCCGGGCGCCCGCGTCGAGTGAGGGGCTGCTGCTGGAAATGCTGCTTGCCCGCGCAACAGGTGGAGCGAAGCGTTGCAGGAGTCGCGGTGCCAGTCCGAGTTGCTCGCCTCGCACGCCCACTGGGAGGTCTCGCGAGGGCGACATGGACGCTCGGCTTGTCTCGTCCTCCCCGAGGCGGGCAGGAGGGCGGATGGAGGGCGCTCCAGAGCAAGGTGGGGGTACGCTTGCGCTGCGTGATGGCGTCGCGCCTGTCGATTGGGAGGCGGAGGTGGAAATGGGGGTGTAATCGGGAGCGGAAGTGGGAACGGAAACGGGAACGCGGCTGCGCAGACGGTGCAAGCCGCCTTGCGCTGCGCTGCGCCGACGCGGGCGACGCGAGGATGGCCCCTCAGCGCCGTCGCTGGCTCGCTTGGATCATACGGAGTACTAGTCCATGCCTCAGCCGCTCTCTAAATCCGCCACTAGCGATCCGCTACCGCAGCTCCGCATTAGGCGCTTGACACTCTGCACTGCAAACGGGGTTTGCTCCCTGGATTGGAATCGGCGTGCTCTTCACCCCTCTTGAAATTGCTATCACCGCCATCTTTCCCTCGACTCCGGATGTCTCGCGCGCCCCTGTGTCCGTGGCTCCGCTCCCACTTCCTGCCACAGTTACGCGCATCACGCTAGCGAGACAGCCGTCGACGGCGACTCGCTCGCGGGCTTACTGGATGGCGCGGTCTCCGACCAGGCGCCGGATGCGGTGTGCTTGCCGAATTGGGGCCGTCATGACCATGGGCGAGGGCGAGAGCAAGTGTGGGGTTGGGTGCGAGTGAGAGTGATGCGCGAGGTATACGAGCGGGCGGAGGGAATGTAGCGGCGGCGCTTGGGTAGATAGCCTGACTGCTGGTGTGAGCGGCGACGAGGGTAGTGGAGGTTTACACTTGGGACTCGATTGACTTTACTCGTACTGTTTTGATACTCTTCGTCGTCGGATCCTCATATTGTATCTTATTACTCTCGACCCTTCTTGTATATCGTATCCTTGTACTGATTTTTGACCAATGGATCGTCCTCTTGGCTGCAGTAGAATTGAGCGCCCGTATTTCCTATTTAGGTCATGGATGGCTGTGTCGGCGCTTAGCGGCTTGTTCCTCCGCTCATGATCAGTTGCATGCTGGCAATTTCCTTGCAGATGCACGCTTCCTGGCGCCTGGAAACGTAGTGGAATATGGAGTTTTACTGTGAGACTGGATCAACTCTGTAAACTCTACGGCTCAAAGTCCGAAAATTATTACAGTACCTCGAGCCTGCCTCAAACCGCTCCGAAGGAACCTAGCTTCTGTGCTTGTTCACTTTACACAACCTCGTTTTCTGCTTCACTGAAATTTGGGGCTTTTCTTGGTTCTGTGGCTGGTGCGATTTACTATTTCCTCTGGTTGTTCTCCATTCTCGTCCCAATTTTTCAACCCTCAAACGCTCATGAACAAACTACTCTAATCGCGCACAATAGTCGGATGCCTTACCGCTCACGCCTTCCCTGGTGTTCTCACTGCGCTGGACTTCGTGGCTGTTTTGAACTCGACTTCAGCATGAATTTGAGCTGTCATCTTTCTGTGGTTTCGAAGACACAAAAGACAAAACCCTTCCTCCAAACACACCTCCACAATGTAGGCTTCGATCGCTTGTGGTATTCGGTGGACCACGGCGATATCCACAGACATTCGCGTTCCCTTCTAGTTCAAATGCTCCGCGTACGATTTCTTTCGATTTTGTTGTCAATGTTTGACTGCACAAACTGCCGCTTCCACGTTGCAATGGTTGCCGTATTTTCCTATGTTGATAAGGAGGGGGTAGCATCTTCCACTATCGTTGACAACTCCACAAGCGGTGCTCAATTCGCAATTCAGTCTAAACTCAGTTCATCTAGTTGGGAAGTCAATCACCTTTGTTAGGCCCTCATCGCCTTCGTTCAGGTTCGCAAAAATCCGAACCACAAATCGGACCTCGGGTTCAGAATTAGCTCTGAATCTGAACGTATCTGAACCCGGCAACAAAAGTCAGGACTTCCGAAAATAGTGAGCCGAGCCTTCAAACTCCACGTTCCCGAGTCCGTTCTCGCGGCCCTCATCATAATCCTCAAATCGGACGCGTCCCCAATCTCACGGAACCAACCATTCAAACTAATACTCTCCTAAGACTCGTAATCATGAACAGCCCGAGAAGAAATATATGCAGACTCGTACACAATACGCGCCCGCCCTCCGCTCCCTGCCGCCAACTTTTATTATTTCTCCAAGATTGTTCCAATCGGATGCTATGTTGCTTGCTTGCTTGCGCCTTCCGCCCCCTTCCCCATCACCAAAAGTTGGGGCAGCTGCTAAGGCCTTACAAGGCCCATAATCCGCATAATCCACTGTAAGGTCCCACCAGCCTGGTGAACCTTCACCATGGATTAAAAGGAACCTCGGTTCTTGTAAGGCTCCACCAGGCTGGTGGGGTTTATAATGCATTCCGAGGCATTATAAGGCATTGTGAGGCTTGCAAGGCATTTTCAGCGCCATGTAGCGCGCTGTATCCTTCCCGCTCCAATATAAAAAACGTACAAAATACGGAAAGAGGAGATAAAACTAATGTATTTGAGACCTAATTCAACAACACAATATACTACATACCACCGCGCGGTGCCTGCTATTTGTGCGAATCGATGAGAGCCCAGTCATGCGATGAAAGGAAAAGGTAATGGTAGGATAACGGGGTACGGTTTGCGGTAACATTGAGACAGGGAGCCAGGAGCCAGGGGCTTGACTTGATGGCTTGGTACGAGTTGAAGATTGAAGACCGGGAGCAGGGAGATTAAACAGGAGCATTGACTTGAAAGGTAGATGACCGGCCACGAAGCTCGGTACCAGAGCCATGGAGACCGGGAAGAAGTTGGAAAAGGAGAAGGGAAACATCGACTTGAGGGGAACGATAACCGGCCACAATTTGAAGCACAGTGGGAGGATTTGGAATCGAGCGACTTTGCGATTGCTCTTGGGCGGCGCAGGTTGCGCCTACTTGCCATGGACGGAAAACCCAAGGATAACAAGGCGCCTTGATGTTCTTGCACCCGCTTGAAGTGGGCGAAAAAACCAAGCAGATTGAGATACCTTGATGGAAGGCATTCGGCGGCGTGTTAAGTCCCAGTTCCGGGCGTGTACAGGGGGTTAACACTTGAAGCTTGAATCAGGCCAGTGGGAGGAATGATCCATGAGCACAATGAAGGATACTACGGTGTTTCATGGTGTCAGACTGGACGAGGGAACTGAGGAGGAGGGTGTCGAGGTGAGGGAAGAGAGCAAGAGACGCCATCAAAATTTGATCAAAACGAACATCGGAAGTCACGATCACGCGACAACGCACGGACCATCGGTGTATCAGATCGCCGATTGCTACTTGATCGCTGCTGTTGGTCTTGCGCAACTTGAAGTCGTACCGTAGTCATTATCCTGAACTTTGAGCCAACATTATTTATTTATCGGCGTCGAATATTGAAGTTTGATATAAATTGGACACCTGTCACACCGCATGCGAATATTGGGATGGAGTGGCAGTACGGGACGACAAAAATATGGTGGAGGGCAAGGAGCAAGTAAGGAGCACGAGCGCATCGTGGCGTCACTGGGAATTCTGGAAACAGCCAGGTTTGCGAAGCAATAGAAAGCCTGATTTTGATTAGAGTGAGTCAAAGACACATAATTATATACAGACCACTCGGCGCCAGGCGGGCACAAAAATTGTGCAGATAGTTGAGAGTGCAAGTCAATCGACCACATACAGTGATGCAATCCTTATTTCAACAATGAATTTCTGATTTGCCACACGATTTACGACCGAGGGCATTGCAATGGTCAAAACAGGCAAGACCACCCACCAGGCATTATAAACCGCCCACCAGGCTGGTAAAGTATTGCCAAACCTTCGCCAGGATTTTTCTCCCTTGCCAACCCTCTACCAGGCTGGTGAAGGTCTTGCAATGTCTGGTGATGGGTTGGCAACACATCACAATCCCATGTAAGGTTCCATCAGCCTGATGCCATCTCGCCAGACATTACCAGAAACCCCCACTTTTGGTGATGCCTCCATTCACTCATTTTTGTCTCGCGGCAGCCAAATCCATTATGGTCGACGTACATATCCTGCTGTCCCTTCAAAATATCTTGGTGTTGCTGCTTTATACTCCACTCAAGCATCTGAGATATGATCTGGGCCCCGATCCGTGTCTCCTTATCGTGACGCGGAAGTTGAAAGCTGTTGTCAACTGGCGGCGGGGTAGTTCCGGTGGCCGGGACCATTGGAAACAAGCAGAGGATTTCTTGGCAAAGCGACGATCGGGAGAAGTGGATCGTATGCCCAGTTTTCGTCGAACGTTATACAAAAATTGACCGTCCGTTGCTTACAAATTCACTCTACATCTTCCCCCTTAAAGAAGGGAACCTGGCCCCAGGTGCTCGGTTTAGATCGATAGGAGTACGAATACAAATGTGGATTATTTTCGAAGTAACAGACAGATTCCGACGTAAATATATGGGTACACAAAACCTCAAAACGGTCTCGATATCGATCGGGGAGGATTGAGCCCGCGGGTTATGAATGCTGGAAAAAAAAGCATAGGCACATCTGGATTCCGGGGGGAAAATATCACCCTCGAACTAGTTATGCGTGTGATCGTGCAAGCGTTGTTAATGCCAGAGGGTGTTGATGCTCTGGAAAGTCAACGATTGTGATTAAGCAATGAATAAGGTCAGAGGGGTTTCGTGTACGATCCGACATTGCGCGGAACATGGCATGAAATTTGAATCTCATCTTCACTGATATATATAATTGGTCCACTATAGGGACCAAAAACAAGGCTCTTCACATTTCATTCAAGCCGTCGAAGCAGGTTCTGAGCAGCAGGCGCGAGTTTTACCTCCAGAGTACTGGTTTTTCAAGTGCTTGAGTGCAATTGTAAAACAATTCAACTTGTCAAATCAGGTTGGCGTGGGCGACTCGGGGAATGAGTTCAATAGAATCCGAGCGGTACCACCGTGAGCCTAGTGCAACGTTACCAAGCTAGCCCGATTGGATCCCGACGTGGGCTTGTATTAAATTTCATTTTCAGAAGTGATATTCTACGCACAAAATTTGGGAGGGACAGATGCAAGGCTTGAGGACCTGTAGAAGCATTGTGTTCACCGGCGGGCACAGGTGAGCTAGGATTTCGATTGGATTCAGTGGAGCTTTAGATGGGATAGTGTCAGGTCAGACAGCGACGAGAGCGTGCACAGAACGGACGCTACGAAAGACAGCCCAATCAGATTATTTTTTGTGAAAGATACGAGCAGTGTCATCCGAGTTTCAAAGGGAGTGCTAACACAACAGACCGTTGGACTGGGAAGGGAGGTGAGCTGCGAGGACATGAGAGAATCCGATGGGATGGCGAGAGGAACAGTGCACAGGAGTAGGATATATCGATTGGTGGGCTGCAGAGAGACAAGGTGACCGGGAGATGTGGAGTGGAACACGTTTGGTGCCCGGAGTACACGGTCACGGAGCAGTCAGAATACATTAAGGAGCAGTTTCTTGGTACCAGTAGTGCACTCGGCACGTTATGTGGGGGTCGAAGAATATGTAAGAGCCAGGGGATTGAAAGATTACAGAAGAATTGGAGGTAGAGATGTGGATGTAGGTCAATGCGCCCAAGATCAGAGGGAGCAATTTGTCATGGGACTGGTGAAAGAACCAGACAGTTACGCACCTCGAATCGGCCGGGTCGAGGGCGGGAAAGTCGCAAAATGTCAGCAAGAGTCGCACCATCGACGCCCGGGAACATCTGAATATCGGCGTCAAATAAAATAGAACCGAGATATAATTAACTCATTTCCAGGGGGGTACGTCGCGAACGGGGGGGAAATATATCGGTGGTATCATGAAATTCGAGGAAATAACGAATGGACTATACGCACCTTGGAATACGTCACTAGATCGGTTGTTCGATGAATGTGCCAGCGCGGATGTGCTGGGGGAGAAGGATTGGACCGGGGCATCGTCAAAGTGTCAGGGAAGTCCCGGGGATAATATGCGTCACCGGCGTTTGCCCTTGCGTGCGAACGCTTTGTGGAATCTACATGTTAGTGCAGTGCCATCTTCTATTAGTATGGTGCTGCGGCGACCCCGAATTCATGCTACAGCAGAGCTTAGATGAAAAGATTTAACAAACTTGAGACGGAAACAATGCGGGGAGAGTTACGTATGTGAAGAGGCTGCCCGTTGTACATGAGACAGAGTAATTCAGCATGACGAAAAAAAAAGAGCACGCGTACAGTGGGAAGTTACAATGATCATGCGGAGAGATACGAACAGCGGCTCCGACGCGTTGAAGGGCATCGAAGGTATGAGCATGGGGATGAGGGAGACGTAACGTCGTGTTGCCAAGGATGGAGGAGGACGGGGATGGGAACGAGAAGGACAAGAGATCAACACACAGGGAAGATGGATGGTGCATAGACGCGGCCAATTGAGGAATACGTTCATCGGCCGCTCCTCCGAATGCTCAGAGAGCCAAAGCGACGGGACCACCCCAAATGGGACGGCATGGTCGCCCTTGGCTGTCATGGAACACTCGGGAGGGGACGGGATAATGGAAGGGATCGATCTGCTGAAGAGATGACGCAAGAGACAATCAACGAGTTCGAGAGAAGTGCTATGCGTAGAGCTTAGGTGTTCGGTCTATGTGAAGAGGCTGTCCGTCGTAGATGAGTCATTCAGGATACAGAAAGTAGGTGAAATGCGGGTACAGCGCAGGAGCATCGAGGTTCAGTGGGTGGGTTGAGTATGAACAACGCCTCTGAGCCGTTGAAGAGGAAAAAAAGCAGGGTCAGAAGCCTTATATTTGCGTTGCGTGCCTCGGAAGTTGCGAGGTGGGGGACGAGGATGGAGAACAAGAGGGACGAGGAGCTAATGGAACGCTCCTCCGAATGCTCAGAGAGCCAAGGTAACGGGGCCGCTCCAAATGGGACGGCATGGTCGTCCTTGGCTGTCATCGGACGCTCAGGGAGGGAGGGGATGATGGAAGGGAAAGAACATCTGGAAGACGAGTTGGGAGAGCTGCGGGTAGGGAAAACTATTGATGACCGTAAGCGGCGTGAAGCGCTAGCGCGGGGTTGCGAAAGTGGAAGCAGGGTGTGGTGCGTGTTGTCGGGCGCGCGGGTGTGATATGGAGTGGGAGTTGACTAGCATAACCATGCAATGTCTTGAACGTGGTAATCTGGGAGCGTAGACGGAAGTGATGTAAAGAGGTCGGAAGGAGAATGAAGGCAGTAAGGGATGCGGAACTGCAGGTGGGAAGAAAGGGCCACGGACCGGAATCCCATAATCCCACACACGCAGATCGATCGGACAAGAGAGAGGCGGAATATGGATGGAAGCGTGCCTAGGGCAAGGGTATGCATCGTAGCGATGCGTGGAATGGTTGGACAGCCAGTTGGTAGGTATCAACGTCACCGTAGGAGAATATAGAATAGCGCAAGCACCAGAGGATTGAGAGCGAGTTAGATGTAAAGTAGCGTCGGCAAGGAGAGTGCAAAGTGGAGCGGTGACGATGTCCATGCGTCCAAAAGAGTGGGCTTGTTGTTTAGTTTGATTGGGGTGAAGCTCCGCAGTCAAGAGTCGGTAGTGGTTTGGGCCGAGGAGAGGGTGGGCATGGCGGATCGCGGATGGAGGAGGCGGCGAGATGGTGGTATGAGTCAGAGAGACGCGGTGGCGTTGATGGCCGCGATGGGTAAGCGGCACGAGCGCGGCACGGGCGGAAAGGCCGGGAGCAGGGCGGGAGCGAGTGCGGGCGGTCGCGAGTAAATGGGTGGGCTGGTGGGCGTAGCGGACAAGAAGGCTGATGTTGCACAGCCCCTTGATCCGCGCGCTAAGATCCGGGCGGGAGTTGAATAGAAGGAACGGGTGTAGGTGATTGTTTCGGGAATTGAATCCGTTCCCGCATCGTTGCGGGAACGGTTTTGAAGGGTTTTTTTAGGTGAATTTTTTTTGGTGGCTTTGCGTTCCCGCATCGTTGCGGGAACGGAATTTCTTTGGCAGGGAACACGAATTTCCGATAATGAATGTTGAGCTCGGAGGGGAATGGTCCTAGCGCAATATTCGTGCATTTATGCATGGCGCTCACACAACATATGACGTTGCTGCCAAATACGGCTCCGGCGCAAAGACACGCAGGTATATGAGCGGGAGGACGACGACGCCGAACGCAGCGGCCGCGCCGTACGGGTTGCCGCTGCCGCTGCCGTTTCCTGTGGGCAGGCGTACATTGGTGTTCTCGATGATGCGTAGGGAAACACGAAAACAAAAACAGCGCACCATCGTACTAGGCGATCAAGCCGCACACGAGACCGACGAGGGTGCCGGTGAGGCGGGTGACGTAGCTGGGGGGATTGAGAGTGAGTAGTGCAGAGAGCTGGTGATGGGAAGGGGAGCAAGCGTACTTGAAGATTTGGTCCGCGGCGTAGATGTTCAAAGTCGTTCGAGCCGCGATGAGTGCCCTGGATGGAGAGATTCAGAGCCCCGATCTTCTTCTGGTTCTCTGGAAAGACCCGACGTACCAGTTGCCCTTCTCGACGTAGTAAAAATCTTCGTACAGTCCGTCAGTCCCGGGGAACACCACCAAAACGAAGGACGTACGCGCACTGTGCGGAATCACAGCAGCCACCCACAGCGCGACTGAGATAAACACGTATTTGAACGTGAACTGCATTCGCACCCGTGATTATTCTCTTTTGATTCAAAAAAAAGAGAAAGAATGGACTGACAACAGCCTCGGCGGTGCCCGTCCACAGATACCCATTATGCACCGCATTCATAAGCCTCTGCACCAAAGTCGTCGGCTGGCGGCTGTCCGGGTCCTTCCCTGCTCTAGTCTCTCGTAGACAGACGCTACAACAATATTAGTGCTCGTGCCTCGCATGTTGTAGTCTGTTGATAAGGTCGATCGAACGATCGCTGGCCTGCTTATTACAAATCACAAATATAAGTTGGATGCTAGTATGCATTCCAGAACATGTTTTTCACAAAGGTGACATCCTATTAGTATTTTCCAGCATAAAATGAATAACATCTCCCCCTAACTCATGGCGGTAGAGTTGAAGAACTACGGATTCGAACTTTGATGGCTCGACGGATGACAAATCCTGACATGATCTGCTTTTTTATTCCGCGAGCATGAAAGTGGAAGCATAAAATTTGAGGACTTATTTTGGGGCCAGACATGCATTTAAATACCCTTTCTCTCTGGAAGTTTGAAAGTGGGGGCCCTGGAAGTGCTAAATAGGCATGGCAAAATTTCAAACTCCGATGATTTGTAATAAGCAGGACACCGATACACGTGGCGCGGTTAACTACAGACTATCCCTGCTCCCACCTAACCAACCAATCAGCACCCCATCGAAAATATAAATATAAAATAAAGGACGCACGATAGTCGCTCTGCCCATGCAGATCCCCCATGTCCCCCATGGCCACCACACCGACACTCGTATCCTCCCGAAACGCCCCGTCCCCTCTATTCCCCCTCGCGCTAACCAGCTTGCACACAGATCGCAACCCCGTCGGCGCCCAGAGCCGCGCCCGCGGGCGCTTCGCGTCGAGGAAGAGCTGCACGCCCGCCGCGATGGAGACGACGTTCGCGACGAAAACATACGAGACGAAGAGCGAGCGGAGCGGGAGGAGGGGGCGGAATATTGGCAGAGAGTGAAACCTACAGAAAAGTACGTCGTGAGCGCGCTTTCTGTCGCGAAGGAATTGAAAATGACAGGAAAAAACCTGACCTCGCGTCCTGGGAGCGGGAAAGCGCCAGCCAGGTCGCAAAAGAGCTCATACGCGGTCTTAAAATGGTCGGGGGAGGGACTTGGGCGGCAGGCAAGCGGAGTTACGCACTGGCCAGCCAAAAGAGGGCGGAGCAAATGAGCAGTGAGATAGGGGCTAGGTACCAACGTGCTAGGAACGTGTACTTAGACTGATACGAAGTAACGAAATGAGTAGTAAATTGCTAACTTGATCCAGGAATCCAGGCAGAGGCTATCCCGAGACGATTCAGAGGTGGGGGACGAAACAGAGAGCAGTCAAGGTTGAGTTGAGTCGCCAACCTCAAGACCCAGGTGTTGGATGCTTTAACGGGGTTGGTGGGGAGAGAAGAAAAGACCGCGTGGCCATCACCAAATCCGGAAAAAACTTGTTTGGCTAGGGTGGGGATCATGATTTTCTCGCAACAAATGTCGGTATCACAACCGGTTACAAGCGGTCGCAACAGCTCTGCCATTATTTGGACATATCGTCTGTGGCCACAATTGTTGAGGACAGGAGACGAGCAGTCATAATCATTGTATTGTTTTGTGTGAGTGATCCAAGAATTGCTCAACCTCGCGATCCCATCCGAGCGGCGACAAGATGGGTGGAAATAAAAACAAAAAATAATGATAGTGATTAAATATCTATGAAACCCTGGTCATCAAACTCAAAGCCCTCGTCGTCCGAGTCCTCTTCTTCAATGTTCCCGCCGTCGTCGTCCGAGTCCTCCTCTTCAATGTTCCCACCGTCGTCTTCTTCCCCATCCGACCTAGTCAACTCCTCGTCGTCGTCATCCATCTCGTCGTCATTTGGCTCCGCATCCTCCTCAGGGCCATCCTCAGGAACGTCCTCCATCGAAGGCAGAGGGGCATCAGCCATGGACTCGGCCCGAACATAAGATCCCTCATCTGCCTCCTCGTCACCCGCGTCACCCAATCCGTTGACATCCGCATCGTCGTGGCCAAGCCAGACCGAGTCTCGGTGAGCTAAATGGCCAACGGCATCCCCTAAGTATCTCATGATCATGTCGCGGTCGACCCAGCTATGAAACAATGAATCATAAGCCTGGTGCGTACTATGACGTGAAAATTTTACAGACATTATGACGTAGAAATTCTCCCAGTCCTCCGTTTCGTCTGTTGCGCGTGCTGCGGTGACCTGTCCGGGAAGAAGATTGAGGAGGGCGCTAGTGCGACCTGCTGCAAATGCCGGGACCAAATGGCATCCCCGTAGAACCAAGGAAGGATCCAGAAAGCCGAAGGCGTAATCGTCCGAGTCGGGCACGAACCCAATCTTCGGTAGGCGTGCAGCCTTGAAACCGGATCGATAGCCAGGCTCCGTACCGTACCATCGGACACACAAGAATTCCATGTGTTGCACCGACCCATTGCGGGATTCAGAGCCTGAATGAATAACCTCGAGGTGAAAAATACCGAGCACGCGCGCATACCAGAATGGATGAGAATTTGCGGCGGTCTCCGGCGAAAGGACCATGACGTTGGGCTGCATCCGGGGATTGATGATGTCTTGGTCGCGTCGCATGTCGTACGTGGTAAAATTGACGCGCATTGTTTGGACCGAATAAATTTTGTGCTGAACAATCTTCACGGTGTTTCGCTGCGCATCGGAGAACTCTGTTTCATCGCCATCAAAGTCACGGTTGAGCAACCGCGAAAGGAGGTGGTCTTTGAGTTTGGGGATAAAGCGCTGAGGGAGATGGTCAGCACCCAAGGATCGCACACGAGATCAACACTGACTTTCTTAGCCGGATCGCTGCCTTGCGTGAACTTCAACAGGTGAGCGGGATCCTTACGCATCTTCGAAATTTGGTGATGGACATCCAGGCCGGTGTACAGTCCTGGGTCGTTGTCGGAGAACCCAGGGGCATGTTTGAGATTGCGAGGAGACGCAGCCGACTGCGCAGCCCTGCGAAGCCGAGTATCGCGACGTTCAAGTCGTGTTATCTGCTTTGTGGCGTCATTCTTGTTGGTTCGACCATAGAGCCGCTTGACGAAGCGGTGCGCAAGCTCTCCCTATAAGTCGAAAAAATCAGATATGAAATGTGGTATACAAGCCGAACATACCGTCTGAGTCGAATATGAATCTGCGGTGCCAAAGAATCGGATGGTCCGTGGATAGTCTCCCAGGGCATGGAATTTATACGTGAAAAGATTGAGAAATTTACCCTTGGCGTGGGTGGGCGCAGGCGGCGGCGGCGGCGGTGCAGAAGGATTGGCAGCCGCAGCAGCAGCCTTTTTACGAGCACCGCGACGAGCTCTAGAAGTGACTTCCCCAGGTAATTCGACTGTCTTGTATTCAGCCTGAGTGGTGGCTGCAAAGGATCGTAATTCACGGCCGATAACTGTCGTAGTCTGATCAAAATATGCTAGTGTCGGCTCCGTATGCATGCGCAATTTGGCGAGGGCATTCCACTCTGACAAGCGGAAAAGTGTTGTGAGAAGACGAGAGTTGAACGGTTCGGGAAGAAGCCCCTCGACACATGGAATAATATTCTGGAAGTTTAGTGAGCGCACAAATAGGGACCACATTATCCAAACACTTACTACAAGCAGGTTATCATAATTATGACCAGCCAGCTTTTTCATGTCGGAAGCATTGCTGCAGAAGCGCCGGACTGTTCCACGGCCGAAGCTGGGGATCTGGCGAAAACTGAGGAGTAGACTTAGTACAGATGGGTTTGGGTTTCAAATATCATACCGAGCATTCAATGCATTAACGGCTTCCTTGTTCGGCGCGGCAGCATACAGAACCCGAACGATGTGAGCAAATGTGGCCTTCCAAACGCCGAGCGACCATTCGTGGAGGTGGTCGACCACTAGCATGGGGTGAAAATCAAACCCAAGGGGCCCGAGCTTCTCGGCGAAGGCGTTCTAAGAGGACTTGAGACCGGAAGGCAAGGCAGGAGAACCAAAAAAGACTTACAATTGTTGGGACCAGTGAAAACTCCTGCAAGATGGTATCAATGCGCTTGTTGCTGACGGCCAATCCCAGGTTATAAATTAAATTGCGAGCACCCTTCACTTTATTCCAGAAGTACGTGCGAGCGGTGCTGATGCGCGCACGTAAATCATGGATCAACCCCATTTTGTCAAAGCTTTTCTT
Source organism: Mycena leptocephala (assembly GCA_029378395.1). Taxonomy (NCBI): domain Eukaryota; kingdom Fungi; phylum Basidiomycota; class Agaricomycetes; order Agaricales; family Mycenaceae; genus Mycena; species Mycena leptocephala. The sequence continues at coordinate 17,645 of JARJLF010000756.1, read as the reverse complement.
AGGTATGAGGCAGCGAGGGCACGGGCAATAACCCTTGTCGCGGATTGTCGCAAGAAGAACTCTAGATTCTGGGTGAGAATGAGTCATCAGGAAGGCGAATGAGACGTACTTTTCAGGATAGTCAGCAGAATAGGTGAAAATACGCGGGTAAACGCGGCGCCACACACCGTCAATACACTGGATAACGATTCCGTGCTGATATGCATGTATGAAGTCGTCATCGAGCATCAGCTTCCAGACCTGGTGCATGAGTTCGCGTCGGCAGTGCGTGAGAAGAGATGCTTGGCGTGTCTTCCCCTTCACGAATGTAGAGATGAAGTCGTTTATAGAGTCGGGAAGCTGCGCAGGAGTTAGCATGTGACAATCAGAGGAATACGAGACGTACCGATGGAAAATATGCAACGTGATGGCATGCGCCCGACGTCGGACATGCTCGGATATACTTTGAAAGGTTGGCGAAATAAAGATAAAGGGGCCAGGCCTTGGCGGTCCCAAAATTTGCGAGATGAGTGGAGTCGGACCACCACATGAGGCCAGCAATAACTCGCTCGAGTTTGCAGTTTGGCTCGCGCGGGGACTTCTGCAATAACTCGTGGGCCGCCAACCACGCGTCTGACGCGTAAAGCTCGTCATAAATGCGCTCTGCTACGGCGGTGGCCAAGGTTCGGAAGCGTTTGAAAGGAGTGAGATGGAACTGGAGCGCAGTTACTTCCGCAAACGCGGCCTTGATGACTTCTACAATCGGCCTATAATGAAGGCCCTGGACAGTAAACTTCCGTGGCGGCGCATTTTTGACACCATCCGGAAGCTCGATAACCACGGAGGCCTCCTTCCAGCCGTCCTTCATCCATGGTTCACCGGTCAGCTTGGCTGCAGTCTCCGCAGCGTCGAAAACTTTGTTCTCCCGGTGGGCATTAAACCCAGTAAGGTCCGCAGGGTCGAAGTCCGGTGCGTGAATGACCTGAGTTTAGTTAGCGTAGTCAGTGGTATTAATCATATTTTCGTACCTCATCTACCAAGCGAGTGACCTCCCCCTCTGACTTGGAGTTGCTACCGGTGTTTGCCCAGTTCATAAGTCGATAGATTGACATGTTCGCGAAGGGCCAGGGTGGAGGGGGCTGCTCCCGTGACTCCGAGTCCATAACCTCGACATCCGGCGGACAAACTGAGACATTTGCCAGGTCTTCGGGTTGGACTAGATGGTCCGGGTCATATGAAGGGCGATGGGGATACTCGCGAAAAATGCCAAAGCGATTACACGCCGTGCGCATGGTGTCTCTGACAAGGAGTATGACACGGTGAATGGCGGGTGGCGGTGGTGGTGGAGGTACAGGAGCTGGGGGCGCCGGAAGCACATCTTCGAAACGCTTTGGTAGCCGATAGCTTCTTGCTGGTCTTCCGGCCTGTGTTAACGCTGGCGGCGGAGGTGTCGCTGGCCGTGAGGCGACAACAGGTGATGGGGAACGCGCTGGAGACAGTTCTGGAGCATCAGGCATGTCAGCATCGTGCCCCGCGTCACTAGGACAATTCCATCCCGAGATTCTTCTTGGTTATAGAATAAATTTTCCCTGCCAAATTTCGCCCCCCCACAGCCCGCCCTATCAGGTACCCAGGTACCGTTCAATGGTGGTAACTACTACTCAGTAGTAAAGGTTACCCTCAAATTCACTCCCGCAGATCTGCGGGAGTCGATTACGTAAAAAAAAAAATCTCTTTTCTCAAAATTCACTCCCGCAGATCTGCGGGAGTCGATTACGTCAAAAAAATTCTCTTTTCTCTTTTCACTTACGCCCACCCCAAATTCACTCCCGCAGATCTGCGGGAGTCGATTACGTAAAAAATTCTCTTTTCTCAAAATTCACTCCCGCAGATCTGCGGGAGTCGATTACATCAAAAAAAATTCTCTTTTCTCTTTTCACTTACACCCACCCCAAATTCACTCCCGCAGATCTGCGGGAGTCGATTACGTAAAAAATTCTCTTTTCTCAAAATTCACTCCCGCAGATCTGCGGGAGTCGATTACGTAAATAAAATTCTCTTTTCTCTTTTCACTCACGTCCACCCAAAATTCACTCCCGCAGATCTGCGGGAGTCGATTACATAAAAAATTATATTTTTCTCTTTTCACTCACGTCCACCCAAAATTCACTCCCGCAAATCTGCGGGAGTCGATTACGTAAAAAATTCTCCCTTTTTCTCTCTCTACTCACGCCTGCCCGATTTCATTGTTGGTTATCGCACGACTCTGCGTTGAACCAAAAAGTCTTATAGCACATAATCTCTCCCAGGATTGTCCATTCATTCCGGGATAAAAAAAAGTGGCAACAGGAACACGAATCAAAAGAGGAGCGCAGAAAGGGGCCGTCTATCACGTGCTGCCGTCGATGGCGCCACGTGACGGCGTTTTGGCGCTGTACGGGCGCTTACATGCCTGGCAGCGATACGAGTGAGTGGGAAAAATAGAGGATATATGCTGGACACTCCCCCTTCAGCGTACATCTACTGCACCATTTAATCTCCTTTCGCTCGACATTGCTATTCGTCCCATATACATCACACAACATGTAGCATAGTGGACTATCTGTAGCTCATCTACCTATCTATCGTATAAACTAGATTATTTTCCATGGTCCGCTGCTATCGCCAGACTCGACTACGACGACGCCCACTAGGTTAGGTCCCTCCAAGGGGTTTGCATCATGGTATCGACATTCAAAGCGGATGGACAACAGCAGATAATGCTCCGAGTCAGAACCGCGCAAGAAAGTGAGCAAATTAAGAAGAGCACGAATAAAATGAGCGTTTGGCTCGGGGTATGCAGGGAGCGGCGACGTACCTGCCACTGAAGAGCCAACCAGAAAAAGAAGAACAAACGCTATTCCGGTGTCGTCGTCAGCTTCGGCGGTGTATGTAGTCTTTTTGAGCGACACACCACCAATCCTTATGCAACCTGGGTGGGCGGAGCCCTACCCCGAGGGTATTCCGATTTGATTTTGGAGCGAAATTTCCACAGGCAGTCATACCGAAGGTCGCCGAGGGTTGGCCAAAGCTGAGGGGCAAAAGAGGATAGTGCTGCGAGTCAGAACGTCATTCGGAAGGCTTAGCAATGAACGTACCTATACGACTGGAGCCTGCTACGACGCAACACAACCACACCGTCAGCCTGCAGCTCATACCAGCGATCCCGAGCCCACTCACCGCTGCGTTCGTCTAGTTCTTCAGCAACGCCTTTCCTTTACTATCCACGCTAAACGAGGGCCCGAGGAGATGGACGAAGACCTGAATATGCGCGGAAGAACTAGCCAAGGACCGGAAGAGCAAGGTGGGAGAGAGCAAGAGCAGTGTGAGGAGGAGGCAAGAAAGAGACGGGTGTGGCGGTGCTTGTTTTGGCAAAGTCAACGGTGATAAACAAATAACCGCTCATGCGTCTTGCTTTCATCGTCTTCTTTTTTTCTTTACTTTCAAAGGGCTTATTCCTATCTTCTTTTCTGCTACCGCGACATATCTCCTCTGTAATCTTTACCCGATCCATCTACCCGATAGGACCTGCTCTTGCCCAACAGGGATCAACGTCGGCATCTTTCTTTCGCTCCACGATCAGGTACGCACAGTCCGATCCTCATCTAACTCACTCCTCACTCTGGACAGACTCCCATCCACTGATCTCACGCCAACGGTTCCGTGTCTGTCTAACGGTACGTTGCTCCCTCATTCGCGATGCACACTAATCGTATTCTGCGTCCTGTCAGATGTCTATGTACACCTTCAATCAGCTCTTGTCTCAGCTCAATGCCAGCTTTCCGACCCAAAAGCAGTTGAATCTAGTCGCGCTCGAGCACCTCCTCGCCAAGTACCGGCGGCGCCCCGATCCGGAGCAGCTGGGCGGCCTGGGGTCTACCAACCGCCGTGTCTCTCGCAACCCCAGTAGCCCGCGGCGCGTTATCAAGAAAGATTGATATGTGGAGACGGTTCGTATATCTTCATTGTCCAGTCGTTTCTTGTGCTCAGAAGTACCTACAGTGTAGCCGTTCAATTTCACAGAATGTACATCCTTCTTGCGATTCACGTAGCCTTGCATTCCGCTGCCTGAATTTTTTCTCTTGAGTTAACCTCACGTTTCGGACGCTATCGAACACTGTATGGTCTGAGTTTAAAAGCTTCGCAGTTAATGAAGTTGCTCTAGTAGCAGCGGTAAGTTGCTGAAATGCGCTGTCAGCGTAGATATTCTGGGACCTGTCAAAAGTCTGCTTGAATCGACGGAGCTTGGTGTTATACAACGCACCTGCTCCCTACTGGGAAATATTGCTTACAAGATACCCGCCATGATGGACGCAAAAGTTGAGCGTCGACTGGGTTGCCTTGTGTAGTAAGTTCATTTTTCTGGGGTGCGATTATTTCAGGCACCGGGATAATACACCTTGAGTGACTGCGCTCTTTCCAGATCCAGAGGTCTACACAGGCGCGAACAGCCTAGGACGAGACGCCGCCAGATCTTTTTCAAGGTTGTCCCAAACGTTCAATCAACTCAAAGGCTTGCGTCCAGTCCCGGGTGCCAACTGGGCGACTTCGCACATTCATGGAATGATACGTCAAGATGTATATATGTACGGCCAGGTGTAATAAATATCTAAAGGGCAACATCAGGAGAGATACACTTGAATACGACGTGGCGCTCAAAAGCCTCTTGAGCCGAAGTTCCAAAGTCGGACTTGCCTGAAAGACCGCTTGCTTGGGCCATTGCGACCGTATCAAAACCCAGTGCAGGGCCCTGGCTCATGGTCGACTGGTTGTAGAAAACAAAACTACCCCGACCGCATTCATCGCCGTCGACAATGGGCGTAGAATTTTCCCGCGTGGGGCGCACATTTCCATCAGTGGTCACAAATTCGATTTCTTTGGAGGCCTCAGTGAATGATCAGGCTGCAGGGAGCGGACGCACCGTGAACGTCAATATTAAAATGATAAAAAAGAGCCGAGGGATAGATGGCGATGGTCCAAGGGGGTAGTTCCAGGACGACGCCGGCCTCCCATATCACCAGCCAAGTCCGCTGACTGTGGTTAAAGTTTTCTATCAGAGCTTTAGCAGCTGAGTGGGAATAGAGACTGTGCTAACTCACTGCCGCATTTCAAGATATAAATGAGGAGTACACAGACACCTATCTGGTTCTTCATGTCGGCGTGGGGTTTGCAGTGAATGCGTTTTTGGCCGCGGAACCACGCATTGAGGCAGAGGTTCCAAAACAAGCCAAAGAGAGGCTCGATCCCGTAACGCTCGCGATGCCACTCTGCGTCTGCGGTGAACCGGGCGGCGACTCCTGGAAATATGGTCCTGACAATGTCAGACACAAGGCCACTGGGGATACATCAGTAAAAACATGGGGGGCATGGAACCTGCTCACATAATCGCCTTCACAATGGGAAGGTCCAAAAAGGCATCGACTCGATCCGCGTGCTTCTCGTGCCATGCAGTGAGACGCGGTCTCTGCAATTTGCGATGAGAAAGGACGGCATGCGTACTGAATGCGACTCACGGTTGCAGATTGGCGTTGGTGGCCGATAATTATGGCCATGTGGTCGCCACGGGTACCGCCCCAATACTTGTTCTCGACGCTGGGAGATGACAGATCATCCCCAACGAGTACATTGTGCGCATGCTCAACCTCCGCAGCGCGCTCCATAAGGAAGGCAACACGATAGCTCCTGTACATAAAAATTGTGCCATCGCGATCCACGAAAAACGTTGCTCGCTCTTCCTTGAGGCTGAAAAGGATCGGTATAATGAGCTAAAGTGAAATAAGAGAAGAGGCGCACTTGGTTTTTTTGGTATAACTCGCAGGATAAAAGTAACGGATGTGGCGGTGGAGTCCTCGCGCATCCGGCTGTGCAGAATAGCCCCTGTCAATCTCGCCCCGTGGCCCCTTTGGGGGCGCAACACCGCACCATCCACTCCGACTGTGGGATGAGTCATGGAGGAGGGAAAATCCGTCCGCCGCCAGAACATCGCCCTTTGACAGGGCACGGTCGAACTTATAGCCCTCACGGCGCCGCCCACGACGCGCTTTCTTGGTAGGGGGAGGGACAGGAAGAGGAGCGGGTCCAGAGATAGTTGACGTAGAAGCGGGTGACGGGATGAAGGCGGCATGGTGGGGCGAAGGAGGGGGAACTGGGGGGGATAGAGACGCCGTGGCCTTAGGAGGTGCGGATGGGGGGGACACATTATCGGCGGTTCTGTAAATCCGCGTTAGACAGGTTACGCAGAAGATATACTGGTGAAAACCTACCGCCAATGGGCGTTTGGAGTAGCGAGCTCGCCGTTTTCGTCAACCCACTTCGATTTCTTTTTTGGCGGCTGCGAAACGACAGAAGCGGGAGTGATGGGCCTCGGTCGTTTCTGAATGCGTGGTCCAGGGACTCCGTGCGATGCGGGCGGGCAGGAATGGCGTGGTGTTGTTGAACGCAGAGAACGGGTGGCACACGCAGCCGCAAGCGCAGACCGTGCCTTCTCGGTCTCACATCGCTTACGCATGGATCGACGAAGGAAGTGACGACCGTGTAGCGCGTCCAGATCGCATTCCGGGTTATCGGAAGCGAGGGGGTCACGGCCGTCGAGGTAAGCCGGGAGCAGGTCGGACATGGCGCAGTCGGCGTGGAATATATCACCCTAGCATACATTCAGTGCACGTCTCGCAACGCAATTATACTAGACGCACCTTGAACTCGGTGTTACAGCGGTCCTGCATTAGAGCAGGGGGAGCAGACCCGTCGTCAAAGTCTGCGTCGGGTTCGATGCGCAAGTTACGGAGGAACTCCTGGTGTTCCCGTTCGATCTCTGCGTGGGTGGCAAGGTAACCCTCCGGGGGCGTGGCTTCGGGAGAGACCGAGTTGAGAGATACCCCGGGCGTCTCGGTGGTGAGGGCAGGCGCTGTGTGAGGGACCCCGGAGGGCGCACCGGTTCTGAGAGGGGCGGGGCGTGCACGCGTAACGGAGCGTGCAGGGAGACTAGGAGAAGCCTTGGGCGGAGTGGGTCCAGACGAATCCCCGATGCGAGAAGAGCATACAGCGAGCGCGTCGGCGCATCTGCTGTGAACCTCAACACCTTGGAAACTGTCTGAAAGTGGGACTGCATCACGCGGTGTCCGGGTGGGGGTGTGCCTCAAAGCCATTGGCGGAGGCGACAGGTTGCAGTTTTCTGGGTGGCGAATAGGTGCGGACGTGGCGGCGGAAGGCAAGGGACGGTTGTGACAAGTAAACAAACGCGTGTGGTCACTGATCGACGCGTCACGTGCCTTGATCGCCGGCTTCCGATAAACGCGCTGCCATAAATCGTGGCGAGCGCGCACGGATTTGACTTTCATGGAAGATGAAGTCAGGCGAGCCGGTGGGGTCCCGTTCTTGTATTTTGTATCTCATTCTTCTACTACTCCCCTCCGTCTTTCTGAACCGCACGACGTGGGATTAGTTTTTTTTTCCGAATGCGAACCACGCCAGCGTTTTTCTCTGTCAACGGATGATTTCAATTTTGTTCTTCATCTTGTGACCGTTTGCACCTTCCTATCGATTCCGTGGCGGATGGAGCCCGAGTTAAATTCATTCCCTTACTGTTGAGCCGCGAACTTGCGTGCCTCCGTATCGTGACACTTCTGCATTTAACACACTTTGTATTGCACTCAAAACAGGTGCGGAGGGAGCAGCTGTGAGTGAATGAAATCGAGTGCCCCAATAAATAAGATACGTAAAAAATGACGAACGGACCAATGGATGTCACGTCCACAATTGTAGGAAGAGTGGGACGATTGATAGGTCTGGAGAGACTCTCGGCGAGTAGGGACCGGTGAATGCGGGCCTTCCTAAAAACAGCGTGAGACGGACGGAAGCCGTGATCTCATGAGCACGGACAATAAATGTGTCAACCCACGTACAAAATTTCCCGTGCCGCTCTTGAGAAGATCAGGGGCTTAAATTCGTCTGTACAAGATACAAGAACCGCGGAATCGGCCTGAAATAAACAGTAAGTGACATTACTTGAAACGAGTGAGTGCCATGAACGTTGCCCTCGATCTCAACCTCATACTTATAAGAGAGAGTCTGCTACAGTAATATCAGTCCACTCTCCGAGTCGTATGAAAGTGGACCGGGTTCCCCACATAAAAGCGGATGTCTGGTATGGAGAGACATTCTCCGGGCGGACTAAGATAAGATACAGAGCGCGGTCATAATTGTAATCCAGCGCAGGTTGTGTGACGATCAAGCTAATTGTAGTTGTTGAATGCTGCAAGAGCTCAACGCCATCCTGGGTATAAGACGGGAACATTGCCAAAACACAACTGCGAGCCAAGCCACGTCGAAAGGTATGCAGAATATTATCGGAATGAGATCAAGACCACCAAGACGGCTTGGAAGCTGTCATGGATATAGATTACCGGCTACTTAGACTCATCTGTACATTCCGTACACTTTCTTTAAACACGTTCATTCCTTATTTTCGGTGCCATGGTTGAATTTCCGAGTCAGACCAGGTAAATGCTCAACTAGTGACTCAGAACCACGCCTCCGCGCATCTGAGTCCTCATTACTACAAATGACTCGTCTTATAAATTAGTATATATACTGTAGTCGGCCCATTGATCGGGCACTCTTTCTTGAATACAACTCTCATCTCTCTGTCTCTTTTTGTGTGATTTAAGTCTTGAAAGGCCAGCGTAGTGCAGCCTTTACCACAGCCATTTCTTAAGCAACAGCGTTCTGCGTGCTTGAGATTGAGTTGCAACTCAGTTGAACTCAGGAATCTTGTTGGGATTTCGACTGAACTTCCTAGAGATCGTTCAGGCATAGCCGCAAGAATTATATTGTGTAACTACGAGTTACACCAGCATTCTCGAACCGAATATTCCAGCGCTGACGTCGCTAGAATACCCTGATCTCTAACACTGGTGGACACATTGGGAAAATCCCATTGTAAAGATTGTCCTCAGTTCAGCTGGCACAGACTTTATCTCCAACAATGGACAGTCCTAGACCTTCCTCTCACTCAAGTTCTACCTCTCCACCCCAACAACGACCAGTAGAATTTGCGTCGAATATTCACCATCATTCAACCAGAAGCAATGTCAAATTCCAATTTGGATCTCAACCTGGACGATCCAATGATGGGGAAACTCCTGCAGAATATATTTCCAGTCCAGGAGTCCGAGCAACAACAGCATCCCATGGGTCGGATGACTCAAGAAATTCGGAACCGAGAATTTGTGACTCACTCAGTGGGGGCAGAGATGATCACGAGGATTATGGGGAGGAAGATGATCCGTCGATACTCGGAGATCAAACGGACTTCATATTTCCACCGCTGAGAGATTACTTTCGCCCTCTATATCCCTTGCATCAATATGACGGCCCGAATTATTTTCAGATAATCGAAATACCCACTTTGATTACGCGAAGAAAGGTTTATCATAACAAGTCAGTGACGGTGCGTCGCGATGAGTGCATAGTCTTAGGCGCCAAGGTTATGGGAAAGCCTCAGCTCTTTGGTATGAGAACTGCTACCCGAAGACTTCAACAAGATATATTTCCAACTGAGTTGGATTTACTCGATGGGTTGTTCTTGAAAGTTGAAAAGAATGAGGCAATGGATACATCCGAAGAGAAATCCGGGTTAGTTAAACCAGTATATCGACTCAGAGTGGACGATTATCAGTTATTGCTAACTCACCTGTATCGCCAAAGACAGGTCGCACTGGATGCATTGACAATTATAGGTCGCACGGCACCATCATTACCAGGGTATGGACTCTTAGGCGATGTGAGTGAATGGCACAATGAGAATGACTTTGAAATTCTGTGTGTATGTTTCCGCCTTGAGGTCGAGAATTTTCTGTGGGAATTAGATCAGGCATTTGATTATCCACAAGGTTGTCCTCGAGCACTCGGAGATGTACTTACTGAAGAACCATCTCATATCACTCAGCAAACAGTCCGAGATCTGCCGCCACACATGGAACCGGACAGACCCGTCGTACAGAGTATCCATAGTATTAATCGACCTATGCAATCAATGTCAAGCGTGCAACCAGGACATCTCCCGAGTGGAGTGCAGCATTCGGATATTTTGCCAATACAACAGCAACCTCTGGAGTCAACACCTAGCCGAAATGTGGTTCCCAATCAGCCACCACCTGATATTGGCCGAGTTGCATGGGGTGGAATTCCCCAAATCCGTCGAACTCATGCGACAGCAATGCTGAATTTGGGTCAAGGACAAAGCATATCAACTCAGAGCTATCAACCATTCCCTCATCGGTTCGATGTACCAAGGGATAATCGGAGATTGAGTGAATTATTGACCCCGTTAGCCAACAGATCGTTAGCCAACAGATTTCAGCAACAATCCCCGAATTCGAGTGTCAGTCGAGGCCATGCAGCAATACCTGCAGAGGTGAACCATCTCCGGAGAGCCGCAGGCTTGGGTACCTTGCCTGAGCAACAAGAGCCACGAGTTGAGTTCTCATCTAGGTTATTCCGGGGACCCTCATCTCTTCGTTGCACACATGACGTAGGTACCAATATTCATCGAAAACTTTATATCCCGAGCAACATATCTGTACTTGACTTATCATTCCCTACATCCTCCCAAAAAATCTCGTCCTCACATTCCCCCGTTCTCGAGCAATGAGACCCCCAAAAATCGCGTAGGTCACGATGTTTCACCGATGCAACCCACCAAACCTCCCATCATCGTACTTCAAAAATGACTGCCTGCCCGTCGGTTGCGGGTTTGGCTGACATCCAAGGTCCATTCCGGGTATGAAAATACACTTCCTCCCCAGCCCCCAGCTCAAGCACCCCATTATTGACTCCTATATGAATTAATTTTCTACCTCCTCCAAAACACATATGCTCATTTCTAGGCTATAACCCAAATATTTCACCCAGAATTGGTCCAGGAATGAATAATTCTCCCAGCGACGGCTTGCATGGGCTCGAAAACCTCACGCGCTCGCAACTTTCGCCTTCCCAAACGGTCTACATTCGCGCCTACGCGATGACGTGATGCAGATTCCGAACATCTCCGAAATCCCCGAGCCTACTTCTCAACACATGCACCCTACGCACTCTTTCATACCACCTACTTCCGCTGTAGCCTACCCTACGTGCGTCACTGCCCCTCACGCCTACGCTCACCGCCGGAACATCCCGCGGCCTACTCACCTACCTGCCCGCCTACGCCGCCGAACCGCCAACCGCGCACTTGTTCCCGCCCGACCTAACCGACGTCAGCTATGTCACCTACGTTGACATTTCCACACACGCTAACGCCTACGCTGTCCAACCTAACCTACGCAGACCTACCGGGCCGACTAACCCTAGTCCCGACTAATCCGCCCACGCTCAGCACGTTTCACCTACGTTCCCAACATGGGAACACTTCCCCGTAACGCGCCTACGCGAACGTCCCGGCCCGCGTCCACTACGTCGCCTACGTTACCTACCTCGCGCCTACGTTGCGCACGCCACAACCTACGTTCCCTACAACCGACCTACGCTGGAATCACGCGGCGCCTACCTACATTTAAACACCCGTGCGAATATCCCGCCCGCGCTAACTACTCACCTACGTTACACCTACCTTGATCCCTATCACGCCCCAGCACCTACACCTCATTGACGCAGCACCTACTTAACACCTACCCGACCCGGCAACCGCGACAACGCGCCTACATCGCCACGCCGCACCTACGCTCCCTACACGCGGCACCTACCGGTTCCTAGGCCCACACCTATAAAAGCTTTTTCGTCAAAAAATATGTACAGGAGCAGTTGAACACACAACAGTCTGCATGTGCAACTCAACCAGAATATTTACAGCTTCGTGTTGACATGAACAGTATTAATTTACATGTAGTGCATCGCTGCAACTACCTTATTTTACAGTCTACTCTGTACTCCTAACTCACAACATTGTACTAGGGCAGAGTCTACTCACAATAGACTACTTCTGAAGGTGTACACCACAGAAATCTGCTTCAACACATTTAAACTACATCGTACAACAAACATCTGTACAATCTACATGTCACGGGTACCTAAAGGGGTTTGCAGGCGACTCAAGGTTATCTTATCAATTCCCACTTGGGTTGGCTGTGCTACCCACATCAATTCAACCCTTGGGCCATCAATCCCACACCCGAAGCTGGGTCATTCTTTCAACCCTTGGGAAACCATCATCAATTTCTCACCCAAATGACAAATGGAACAAGATTTACCCTCGCTTCACAACCTTCGCTCCAGCGAAGGCAGCTCAATGGATGTCACCACTGAATAAAATTTATAGAAATATATAACCTGCCAGTTCACCAAGGCCGAGGGGCCTCCATCAATGCAGGATGATTGACTCTGGCAGATGGCGCGGATTCACAGGCTCGACAAAACAAAGTCCTCAACCCGGAGTAGACCTTAGAGAGAGGCTCAGAAAATATAACCTGTGAATGGAAGTGCTCCAAATGGAATATCGGGCATTCAATTTCCACTACCGCTGACTGATCAACCCGAACTCAAGTCAGGGTTCACCATAGGTTGAATGGGAGATGCAGCGGCAACTGTAGGCTTTAAAAAAAATGTGGGACCTGCCCCAAATTGGGTGAAGTTGAAGAGGTTTCGTATATAATGTGACTCGTCCCAGATGCCCGAAATGCCATTTGAGAGTATGAGCAGAATGTCATTTGGAGTCAAAATGTCTCTAGAATGATAATTCCAGTCAATATGGGTCCTATGCGATACATATGTGCATGCCGCATGCCTGGGATCATATGCAATGTCCCTTATACTAAAATCTGTTCACAGTACAGATAAGAATATCAAATTTTGCTTTAAAAAAACAGTGTGAGTCAATGGACAATGTCCTTGGCAGTATAGTATCTGATGAACAGACTCGCAACAAAGGATCACCGTTCCTGGAGAGCTGAGGAAACATAGAAGGTAAAGAGAATTTGCTCTAGCTAGCTCAGTCAAAGGAGTCAATCGGCTCGAGGCATAGGATAGAACCCATTTTCTCCATTCAATCATCAGTGGACGCTAGAAGAGTACGTTTGAGATATCTTGGCAGGCATTAGATTGATCGTTGTGGTCAAGATGTCTTGAGGGTCTCTGGGGTATATCAAAATTCCTTTGGTGGAGGGAACCACATGAATATGGGACAGAGAAGGACTTTGAGGGGGAGATAATGGGGTGTAAGAAAGACCATGTCTTGAGAGAAACCTCAGACGAAGCGCAGTGAAATAAACAGACCAGGAAACATTACTCAGCGACGCCGCGGCTGCTGAACACACTGCCTCCGAGGTGTCTGGGACGAGGAGGAATTCTGCTGGATACTGCCAGAAATTCTGCTGCAAGAAATTCACCACACGCCAATATTCATGAGGATGACTTCCGCTCTGCGATCTCACCATCGCAAGCTGCTGATCCCGCCATTGTATTCAGCTGCTTATAACTCATCCAGAGTCGTACCCTTCGGAGGACGAGGATGAAAGACTGGAGTACATGAATGGCACTGACCACCCTCCCAATGAATGCGACTGCAGTGGTATTGATGATGTCTTAGAGCTCGCTCCAGGCGATAGTCCCCCTGGAGTCAATGGGTTTGTTGCAGATACTGACTGGGAGCCACCCTTGGTAGCTGGACCAGCCACCCGAATCGGACGCAAACACTGTGTTTAGTAGTGGATACCTACTTACAATTGCAGCAAACCTCTAACCTAATCCCAAACAGAAGATCTTCATTATGCGGGGTTTGCACTGCACATATGCGGGCGGTTGTTAATCTGGATGGGTGCGCGATGTACTTTCAATGCTGAGTGTTGTAAACTCAATATTATCGCAGTACCACCGTCACTATTTAGAAGATGAACGCTTCATAAGGCATTGGATCTGCCCAACGTACAAGTCTCACAAATGTCACAAATTGCAGTATTCTCAACATAGTCAGATCCGTCTACATACTGGTTTTCTTGCCTTTGTCCTTTTGACCAGCCACTAGAATATGTCGATGAGATACATGCTGGAATACTCTTGGGATAATCTTAGTATTACCTATGGGGCCCCCACCCACCGGCCATGTTTGAACACGGCAGTAGAAAAATCCGTCAGCAATTAGTCCCAAGTAGAAAGTTTTCCCAGGGAGAGGGAGAGGGGTCGGCCGACCCTCTGAAATTTCTTTTTGTAGGTGATATTGTTTGTTCGATGATATTCCTATGACAGATTTCTATAATTTGTCTTACCCACGCAATGGGCGATGCCGCAGTTGTGTTTGCTGTTTTGATCCCTGAGATGCCGAAGCGAAGCGAGGATTGCAACAAGAATGACAGGGCAATATTTAAACGTAGCTAAACACTGCTGAAATCAGCCAGCAGAAGTGGTCCAACTCTCAAGAAGAGTTCGTTCAGTTGAACTTGCCTTCCCTATGACCCACACAACCTCTATTCTGCTACCTACCCTTTATTCAGACCTAACTGATCTACTCGCTGATGCACCACTCTCTACCTATATCTCTTACTAGCATGGGTTCTCTTGAACACCAATCACATGCAGTCACATAACTACTGTTCCATCTCTGTCATACCAAAGCTAACGAGAATGATTGTGGTACACTTAATTTTTCTCTGAGAGCTGTAGGATAGGTATCCCTTCAATGTTTTGGGGTTAGAAATACTTAGTGCCCAATCCTTGAAAACAAAATTGATTATTTCAGACAGTTTCATCCAAACACAGGTGTAACCACGTGACTGCTGTTGTCTCTGCCATTAATTGTGTTCAAAGGGGTCAATCCAAATATGACACAGCCGGATGAGAATGTCAGGTCTGATACAGTCTGAAATTCCTTGATGCCCAAGGTCAAATTCCACCACTTGGCCTCCAGATTCACTCCACATGACCAGCTGTTACCTCTTCCACCGCATTGAAGTAAACAAGGATGGTCATGGTACGCCTGATTCCTCTTCCAGAGCTGTATCATAGGTGCCCTTCCAATGCTTCTGGGTCCCAAATGCTTAGTGCCAAATCCTTGCGGTGGTATTTCATTAATTCTGACACTTTGCACAAGTAAATCTTCACCACATGACTGCTGTTGGCTCTCCTCCAATGCCATTTGTCGTGTTGAGCCTCAGTTGACGTGAGTCAAACGAAATGATGCATAGATAAACTGAAAACACATGGCTGATATATGGTTTGAATCCGTAAAGTAAATTTTAGGATGACCAAAAAATTCACATACTGTGGTTTTTCAGCTTGATTGTGCGCTAATCAACAAGAAAGCGTTGAAATGTATGGAAATAGATACAAGTTAAGCGATGCAACCAAGTGACAGCCATTTATCTGCACTCTTCCTTTGTTTCTTCGACTTGGGGGCCTGGGTGTCATCAATCACTTCGAGGGGTTACATTAGGTGGGAGGTCCGGTCTTGCACAAGTAATTCACGTGGCATTTTTGGGAGCATATTATTCCTTAAACCCTGGTGAAAAATGCAGGAAGTAGTCAAGTAAACCCAAAACAAGCATACTCCAGTGACGATTGGCTGGGAAAACCAGTGTAATTCACCACATCTCCTTGGGATCATGGAATGCAAAGATGGGACGTTGCGAGGCAATCTCCCCACAAAACTCGGGGTGAGGGAGAAAAAGGGGTGAATAGAAGCTGCTGGCCTTGAGTTTGGTTGGCACAGTCAACAAGTCAGAAGGTTTTTGAGTAACATCCGGCAAAAATATCTGCGATACAATGCAGTGAGAGGATCATCATTGTGGGCAAGCTCCCCACTGAGGGAGAGCCAAGAATCCCGTCCAAAGTTTAGATGACGAAGGTTGATTTTTGTGCTAAGGCCCATAACCAGAAATGTTGGCTCAAAGATGTTGAAAAGCTCGACATCTGAATGACTCCATATACCATCCTACTGGCCAAGGTCCAGCCTCCTGTATGGAGTGTCAGATAAGATTCTATCAACCAAGAAGAAAAAATGCAAAGCAAAGCATACATGGTACTCGTCAACCAATCTTGACGGTTTATCAGCACATGAGCACAGAGTCAAATCAGGGAATACAGCCACGATCGTTAGAAAAAGAGATAGCCTGGTGGTTATTTATTTAGTAGTTCCGGTATATTTGGCTAGCCATCCCTGAATGATCAACGGCCCAAACCATTTATGTTCTGGTTAGGTTTTGGTTATTTATAATTTCTCTTATTTGACGTAAAATATATAAATGTAACTAAATTCTCAAGAAAAATGGGCAGGGGGAGCTTGGGTTAGAAGTTGGGGTGTGCAGCACTGCGGTTTTAAAGCAAATGAGGAGGCTGTAGGAAGCTGCTGTGGGCTTGGGATTGGGGTTGGGGTTGGGGTTGGGTTGGGCTGGGTTGGGAGTGGGATTGGTCATGATCGGCATAGATTTGATCGCGAGTAAATATACAAAGTGAGTTTCTAACAAGTGCAATATAGCAAAGTTGAATGTTGAAATCAGGTGTTTGGTTGAATGCAGTGTGCATATGATACAACAGTGCAAAGGTTACCTGTTCACCGCTCACCTGAGAGGTTCATGTACTGCAAATGGCTTTAGATGTTCATCAAATACAAGTAGATGTTCAATGTAACATGTGCACGGTAGTCAGTGGATGATTTTTGACGATAAATACCGTCATACACACCGAATCCGAAGAGAAAGAGAAAGTTAAGTTGGAACACGGAGATCAAGCGATCGCACAGCGCACTCATCGAGTCGAGGTGCTACTACCGGAATGCATTGCACGCGAGAGATCTGCCAAACTCTCGCGTAACGAGTCGCGTTGGTTCTAGGCAAATACCTACAGAGTAAATTGATACGCACCCAGTCGGTGGCTACCGAATCGCTCCTCTGTGTCCTCACCGGTACCCGTCGCCCAACTCCCCACGCACTTCCGGACAAAGCTGCGCGAATTTGGAATCTTCGCGCGCGCGCACAGCCGAATCTGCAAAATATCAAGTCAGCACGGATCTGAAGCATCGTAGAATCAGCTTACCTCCAAAGATAATAATTCGTGCGCTTTCCTACACACGGACAAAAAGGTATATACACTTTATCGGAAACTCAAAGGTTGTTGCGGGCGAAGGCAGCGTGTCGCCAGTTCTGCAGAAAAGGCGGAATTAAGAGAAGTTCGCTAGGAGACACAAGATGGAAGCGCACCTTTCCCTCAATGCTTGCGATTCCATACCGCACTCGGGCGCCCGCCCGTGCGCTGGCAAGATAGGCGGCCAGTCGCGAAAATTCACAAACAAATTGGGCGGAACTTACCTCGGTGACGTTCCACGCTCGAATACATGCAAAGGTGAGTCCGAATTCAGACGAGTCGGCAGCTGATCCAGACCCGGGATATCAGGTCAGTCACTGTAATTCAACGAAAGGTACACATTGGATTGGGCGTCGAATGTTCATTGACCGACTTCAGTGGCTTTGAACACGAAAAAGGCGTCGTATGAATTACTGACGGCCAAAACAATAGCTCAATTCAAGAATTTGGGAGGTAAACATGCCGTGGAACTCACCAGATCCGGAACCCTTAGATTCGCGTAGGACTTGAAGAGGAACAGTCTAGATCTACGAAAACAATCAGTATGATTAATGAGTGCATTAGAA
>JARJLF010000755.1:0-137917 GCA_029378395.1 Mycena leptocephala | reverse complement strand
GACGAGAAGCGTAAATGAAAAGCCTACTCCGAAATAGCCCATGCTAGTCCAAAGCCGTCGTAGGTTGAGGTTCCTAAGCAAAGATCAGTTGCTACCGTACAAGTCAGTTTTTGAACCCACCTCGTCCGAGCTCATCGATAATAATCAACGAGTCTTTCGTAGCAGACTACGGAAACCGTTGGCATATGTTTCGAGAGTCGTAGAAATAAACTGACTCGTAGGATCGTCGCTGTCTCCAACATCTCCGCCATAAACGTCGAGACACCCTTGAGCTGACTATCTCCCGCCCCAACTCTACAAAGGACGGAATCAAATACCGGCAAACGCGCCTCGGAGCAGGGCACGAAGCAGCCTGTCTGAGCCATCAATGCAATCACCCCAACCTGAAGATTTCGTCAGCCAACAGCTTGAACCAAAGGCAGACGCCACGCACTTGACGAATGTAGGTGGATTTCCCGCCCATGTTGGGCCCGGCTGAACAAAACCTTGTCAGGATTTACAAAGACGGAATCCACTCGCACGTACTGATTATCTGGAATTCGCTCTTATCTGTCGAGAACGTCAGGTGTGAGCCCAAAAAAAGAGTAGTCGCATACCTTTGACCATCTCGACCTCGTTCGGGATGAAGCTGACATCGTCCTGGACCTCCAAGCACGGATGCCGGGCATCCTAAGAATGAGATCGCCAGTTCCTAACGACAGAGGGTTTAAGAATATTGACGTTGAAATAACTCGGCTACCGACCTCGCTGCGTGACTTTGGGTTTCACATAGGGTTCGGGTGCGTTCACAGAGACGTGGGCAAAGCTAAACAGCAAGTTAGAGCAGATAGCTAAGCTACAGAAACGATATTCACCTGAGAATGACATCTAAATGCGCCACAACGTTGTCCAACGACTCGAGCACCGGCGTATACGTTGCTGTAGATGAGTTGAAAAATCGAGTTGAAACTGAGACTGGGAGACAAACTTACAGGCAATGTCCACGACCTCCTTCACAAGGCTGCGCTGTGCCTTCTCGTATTGTTCGGTATAGTCCTTGTGGTCCTCCGCAAGCGACCGCAGCGTCTTCGTCGTGAAGTACATGCCGGCCTTCACCATGCCTAATTCGATGTACTTCTTATCACGACTGAGGTTTTTAGCGTCCTATAAACCGTTAACCTCGCAAATCATGGAAGGTTGAACAGGCAGCGTACATTTTTCGTTACGCGGAAACTATAGCCGTATGTCGAGTTATTCTCTAAATGTAGTTTCTTGTCCAGCTCGAGATCGAGATCGCGACCGGCGGATTTGTGCTCTTTGTCTAATCCATCGCGGACCTGCCATGGAAATGAGTGATGCTATCGCGAGGTGTTGAAAAAAGGGGACACACCTCAGCGAGCTTCTCAGCAAGGGCACCCAGTTGTTCGTCATACTCTGGCTTGATGACATAGTTGTGTCTGTCCAGTTCTTCCAGATCTATCGTGTGCTCCACCATATCCGAGAATTTCTCGAGGTTCTCGTTGAAGCTCTATAACGGCAGAGTAGACTCATTTCGAGGACGCAAAGACAAATCATAGGTTGGACTTACGCGTAACGCACCCAGATATCGCTCTTCGATCAACGCGGAGTATTCCTCGTTATCTGTTTGCACATTTTCGAGCGCCTGGATCATCTGAGGGAGCTGTATACCGTGTTATTCGCTTAGGACATCTGATACGTAGGATAGTGTGAGGACAACTCACGAGGATAACGACTTGGTATACTCGAATCACGTCTTCCAAAGACGCCACGCCCTTCTGGAATCGCTTGCTCAGGCGGTGCATGTCGGGCATCATCTTCATATACTCGTCCTTTAAAAGATATCAAGTCAACGGACCACCGAACGCAAAGCAGCGGTATCCAAACCTGCAGAGTCCGACGCGAGTTAGAGTCTTCGACAAACATCTCGACCAGATTTTGGCGTTTTTCTGTGCGAGGTAAGAAGGTAAAAAAAGAATTACTCGTAGCTAAATGTGGTCTCAAGCTCACGGATCTCGTGCAGGTTAACTAGCGGCTGCTTCAGCCATGTGCCCAACAAGCGCGTGCCCTGTGCGGTCTTGCATTTATTCAGTAAACCGAGAAGAGTGGTGTTGCGCGTCGTCGTTCCCTGTTGGAATATATAGATCAGTCAATGGTCATTTTTCAAAGGATTGTTGACGACGCACGGCGTTACCCGGCGCTTCAACCAGATTTAGGGCTCGGAGCGCACTGGCGTCGAGCTTCATATATTGGTCTAAATCGTGCGTCCTGAGGCTATACGCGTTATGATTCTCGGAGTGGCCAAGAAGTCCGAGGTAATTGATTAGCGCGGCCAGGGCAGCAGGGGCCGTGGGCAAAGACAGTTGTGCTGTGCCGGATAAAATAATCAAAAGACACACGTAGTACTGACAAAAAGACGTACGGATAACCGCTGACGCGTCAGCTGAAGTGGACGCTCCGAGAGCTTCGGTTGCTTTGGCGGAGAGGAGACGGGGGATGTCATCCGCGATGTTCTTCGCCGAAAATTCACCTGAAATTGAGTGTAAATGTAGCAATTCCGCCGAGGCAAAACGGGGAACACACTCGGCTTCCGTTCCGTGATCACAACCTCGCATCGTTCCAAGACAGCTTTGAGCTTGTTGAGATCGATGTCGCGGTCGGTGGTGCCAGAGACCGTGCCGGTTGGGATGATAGCTTCTTTCACAGAAAGTTGGATGATGAGCGACTAGTATATGTAAATGTAAATGCACCGCAACCAATTAATTTTGAACACACCTCCATGTTCGAAAACAAGTCGTTGTCGACAAAGTCGGCCACACCCAGCTCGCGCAAGGTTGGGTCAGCAAATGCCACGCCGAGCGTTTTGACTTTGGCGGCGGACGAGGAGACGACTTTGATTGCCATTACGACGGGCGGCGTGAGCAGGTCCGAACCGCGCCCGAAAAGGAGTTCCTCGACGGCCTGCAGGTTCCCCGGAGACGCCTATGTGATTAATGAGTATTCCGTACGAAGGATAAGAGAGAAAAGCAAATGCGCCGTGCCTCTTTGTCCAGCCTAAACTTGGTGCACCTCTTCCCCTGCCCGCTCTCCGGCACCCATATCTCTACCCGCAGCTGCTTGCTCGTGAGAGAGTCGCGCAGGAGCGTTTGTGCCACCGAGGCCTTCAAACTGACGCAGGGAAGGCCCGCCGCGCGTCCGCCTTGGCCAAGATACTTGATTACTGACTGTGTGCGGAACGTGTGGGTCGCGACGTAGAGAGCATCGGGCCCGTAGGACTGGTAGTAGTCCTCGGCAGGGCGGTAAAAGAGCCGCAGCGTCCCGGTCTCGGGGGATTTTTTGGGCAGATTTCCAAAGAAGGTGATGAACCCGGGGTCCGTCGTCTGGTCTATTTGGAGAGTAGGATGAGCATCTGGAAGGATGGACAAGTGGAAGATAATTTACCGGCCGCATCCTGCTCGGCATCTCGTTCTTTGCCGTATTGCTGCATATTGGAGGTCAAGAAAAACGTTGTCACAGACACGAGCAGTCACTCCTTCGCGTGCGCGTCACGCTCGGGCCGAACTCCGACTCTCAACCAGAGCCATCATGCCTTTCGAAGTTCTGCCCAAAAAGTTCTTCGCAAAATACTGCGGCTCCGAGTCATATTAGCTATGCGGAGGATTCAGTTTCTTCGCGTCCGAATCTCTCGTTACTGCTCAAAAATGGCTCCGCATTCCGTTAGAATCCCCAAGGAGTCCTGGCACGAAACAGTCAGGCTGTATCACACACTGCCACTGGTAGTATTCTAACCCTGCCTATCTGACTAAGTCGGACTAGGTGGCTCTACATTATGGCTCCGACCCGACCGTATTACAGGACAACCGTTTTTCTTGGGTCTACAACTTGGCCGAGCTTGGTCTACATGGGTCTACACCGAGTAGACACTGGGTTCTACGCGTAAATAATCGGTAGTCCAACCTCTCTGCCTACGCCTTGGTCTATCCGCGTATCAGACTCTTGGAATACATGGGGCCGGAACAGGTGGAGAATGACAAACCTATGCTAAAACGTCCTATGTAGTCGGAGACGCGACGCTTGTATTAAACGTCCCTTCGCAGCAAGAATCATTAGTTTCGGCATCCTCAATGGCTTCCTTCTCCGAATTTGTGCTCCTGTACCTGCCGCTGGCCCCAGTCGCCATGAAAATTCCCCTGTCGGCGCCCTCGACCGTCTTCTCAGCACTCGTCGCATATCTGGCCGCAATATCTGGCGCCCAAATATTAATGCAATCCCGCTCACCGTTGAAGCTCAGGCGGATCATCCAGGCGCACAACCTCCTTCTATGCGCCGTGAGCCTGCTCCTTCTCGTGCTCATGCTGGACGAAATTGTGCCGATGGTGCGCCGCGTCGGGTTTCTTAATGCTATGTGCGGAGGAGACGCATATACCAAGGTGCGATTCCCAATATAGATTCCGTTTACCCTGGACTGACGAATTCGAACAAAATAAATCAGAACCTGGAGCTATACTACCGGATCAACTACGCGCTGAAATACGTCGAGCTACTCGACACACTATTCCTCACCCTGAAAAAGAAACCACTGCGTACGTCGTGTGCTAAAAATCATTTCAACTCAATTTTACTCTTTGATGCCCCAGGGTTTCTTCACGTCTACCACCACTCATCCACCATCGTCCTCTGCTACGTACAACTGAAAAGCAGGAGCAGTCTGGTGGGTATCTATACCTATCTCCCGCCACTAATAAAAATCCTGATTTCTATTTCAGTCCTGGGTCGCAATCGCGCCGAATCTCTTCGTGCATGTCTTAATGTGTTCGTCCATTCCGGTTCTCGTGTCTGATGACACCGCTCTTATCAAATAAATGCACAATACAGACTATTACTACTACCTGGCAGCGGCCGGGTTCAGGCCGTCGGTAAGCATCCATCCATCAAGCGCCTCATTCACTCCTAGTTCAACAATCATTATCCGTAGTGGAAAGAACCCCTTACCCGCCTTCAAATCACCCAGTTCGTGGCCGTCGGGTTGTCATCAAGTGCGCTTTGCTCATCTTCCACGAGTTCTATTCATATTTTTGAAATCTAGTCTGGGCTCTGGCGACGTCTTATTTTTCTGTGCATCATGAGCAGTGCGCAACGCCCCCCGTGGCAGTTGCTGTGGGCACCTTTGTGATTAGCAGCTACTTTGTGCTCTTTGTGCACTTTTATTTTACCACGTACATCAAGCGAGATGCAGAGTCGCGTCAGCTAAGTGGGTCGCCGTACAATTTTTTTTTTAAAAAACGCCATCCTGAATCGTGTTCGCAGATTCGAAACATGTTGCAAAGTCGACGCATAATTAATCAAAGCATTGGTTTCCCCAGAATCTTGTCAAGTCATAGAAATTAACTATATTTTATCTTTGCTTCAAACCCTACACAACATTAGTCTCTCATAGACAGACGCTACAACAATTTTGGTGCTCGTGCCTCGCATGTTGTAATACAACATGGGATTCACTGTCGTAGCTCGAGATCATACGGTTTGGTCGAATCGTCTAGTTCATAAATTTAAAATATTAGAGGTAACTCTTACTCAACACTCAGATGAACACACTTTCTTCTCTCAACTTCACGGCAGTATATCTAGTATTCACCTTGGCATTCACTAAGTACGTTCGGCAGTCGAAGAAATGGTTTCATACTCCACCTTCGCGGCAGCCTAGAATACAGGATTTTCGGTACGTGTGCCGCCGATACAGTATAAGCGCGAAAGGAGGTCTTTCTCTGTCTTTCTGGAGGAAGTGTTCGACGAACAATGGCGCTGGAGGCCCGGGAAGGAACGAGCCAAAGACATTGTGATAGTAATTTGTAGAACCTAGCTCGACATTCAGACAATGTCAAGTTGCGAACACCTTTCGTAGCCGGCATCTCAGGACTTTGTGGCGCAGCGGCGCTGCCATGAGCGGAAAGAGATCTTGTTCGGCAGAGTCGGCAGGTCGGAAGAAGATCAGAAATAGCCGGAACAAATTCCGGTAACTCCCTCAGTCTTGCTGCTTCGCTTTACGACCAAGCTTATCTCGCTGCCTATTCGTTGACTGGCACCGTTTTTCCGCCTCATTACCGAAGACTGGGTTGCTCAATCCGCGGAGAGTTGCTGAATCATGATCTTGGAAATAGCTGTTGCAAGATCGTCGCCGGTTGAAGTGGTTCTTGCGATTGCGCCGGCTTACTGTATAAGAAGAATAGGAGCTCTGCGGGAGCACTTTCAATCTCTACTCCTTTTCGTGATCCCATGAGCGTATCTTTACCGTCTTCGGCAGAAGTGTGCATAGTCGGTGCGGGCCCAAGCGGGCTTGCGTGCGCCCTAGGGCTTGCGGCACGCAACATCCATTCGTAATTGTCGATGCGCTCGAGGGGGGGCACAACAGCTCGCGCGCGGTCCTGATGCAAGCAAGTGCGCTCGAGGTCGGCCACAACCCCTGCAACAGATATCTCTCGCTAATGCTCACCATGTATACAGGCCCTCGAGGCGCTACATCCGCAACTGCCTGCAGAAATCGTGGCTGGCGGGATCCAGTCCAAGACACTAACGACGATAGACTTGCAGGAGCGGATTGTGTTTCGCTTGTGCATGACGGATATTGCAAAGTACACCAAGTACGCGTACTCGCTGCTCATTCCGCAACATCATGTGGAGCGGCGGATGCGTGAGTACGTAGAACGCGGTGGACATAGTGTCCACTGGCGGAAGCGCGTGGCCAACATCAAGGAAGCGGCTGAGGGGTCGCAGTATGAGCTGCAGTTCGAGTCCGGTGAAGTTCTCACAGCACGCTACGTTATCGCGGCGGACGGGTCCAAGTCCCTCCTGCGCTCATTTGCAGGGATCCGTTTTATCGACCCATACACTCAAAAGGAGGCGGGTCCGGGAGCGCATGACCTGTCGTTTGTCGTTGCGGACGTCTTGCTCGCCGCCCCGCTGCCGACCAACATCCCACGGGACGCAATACAGATGATGATCGGTGCTGGCGGCGTGGTCCTCACCGCACCCATCGTCAACGCGTCCGCATCCGAGCGACCCAACATCGCAAAATCTCTTCCGGATCTACCTCGGGTGCCTGACACCCCGCCCCGCGCGCCCGACGCGCCGTACCTCCAAGCCATTCTCGACGCCCGGGGCCCGGGTTCGCACTCGAAGCAGCACACCACCCCAAAGATCGTGAAGGTACTGGACAGCTCGAGATACCGCACGCGGCCCGCGCTCGTAGACCGGTACGTGCAGCGCGCAAAGGGTGGGGCGTACATCCTGCTCATCGGCGACGCTGCACATAAGCATGGACCCGCAGGTGGGCAGGGCATGAACATGGGCATCTGCGATGGGTGCGAGCTCGCCGAGGCGATCGACGCGCACCGCCAGGCCGCCCTCGGCGTGGAGAAGACACCCGTGGATGCGGTGCAAATTATGGACGCATATTCAACGCATCGGCGCGCCGTCGCGCGCGAGGTTATCGACATGGTTGAGGCCATGACGGAGGTCGAGAAAGGGGGCGCGGGCTGGGGCCCGTTCTTCCGCGTTACTGCCCTATGGCTCTTCTTCAAGGTGCCCTTCGTGAACAGTGTGCTTGCATGGAAGCTTAGCGGGCTCGGCCACGCGAAGAAATGAGTTTGCCGCGGGCCCGTATCTTTCATTTGTATCTGCTAAATTATATGGTTTGCATATTGTATCGTAGATTTTTCGGAACTAGAGATCTGTATGTGATGTAGAATGTAGAATAGCAAACGTTGAGCGCTTGAGCCGTTGGCGTCTCACTGTTAAAGGCCGTTAGGAGATGAGGAGAAATTTGACGCTAGAGGCACGCACCGTACTGTCACGATAAAGTGACCAGCGTTAAACAATCGTCAGGGTAAGTGAAGCTCAAGTCCCTGTGATACAAGTTTTTGCATCCGAGCTTTAAGACCCTCGCTCATATCGTCAGGATCGTGGCGTGCAACCGAGACCTTCTTCAGGCGGGAAACACGGGGAGGGGAACCATCAGGAAGTACTCGCTCGTTGTCCTTCCACCACCGGGATCGAATGGCTTCCTCAAGCGGACCCTCGTTAAAATCCCCCACACAAAAGAAAACTATGTCCTGGAGTTTCGGCCGCGATGGGAGCGGAGTCCGTATCGTCGTAACGAAGTGCATCCCAAAAGTCGTCATCGACGCTGTTCCAGCCACATTCAACGTTAAGAGCTGTGAGAGATGGTGCGTGTCGCAGAAGAGCGATTAATCCGTGTGAGTCGATCGAAGTGAACAGCAAGGTGATTTCTTTGATCTTTGGTGCCCGACTTTGGAACTCCGAGAATACTTCGGTTGGCCAGACCTCCTCGTCATCAGGATCGAATGTGAAATTAATCTTGGTGAGGGAAGGAAGGGCAAGCGGCATAAAGAATGCCTCAAGACCGTCGACTGGTCCGGAATCTGCCTCTCCGTTGAAAGTCATTATCAGCGTTTCGAGCGAGGGCAGAACGATGATGGGTGATTGTGTTGCCTCGGGAGTGAGATCCCAATGGCAGGATGTGTGGATTTTCGCGAAGATGAGATTGTTGCATTGCAGCAAAGCTGTACGACAACCGGCCAGTGAATTGTCCTCAACCCTGAGGTGCGTAAGCTGCGACCAGGGCAGGTGGATCAGATTGATTTTGGACGCCCTCCCGACCACCTTCAGAATGAAGGTCCGAAGACGAGGCGAGGATTGAAACACAGTCAGTGGGCTGGTCTGTTTCGAGAAGTCGCGAATAGAGAGCTTTTCGAGAGCCTGGAACGTCCCGGGAGGAAGGTCTTTAAAGAAAGAGTCCACCTCAATATCGAGGTTCTTCCACCGTTGAGCCGTTGGGATGATGATGCCCGCTATACGTGGCGAAGACTCCGCGAAGGAAACTTTATTATTGGGAGCTCGAGCGAGGGAGATTGAGATCGGATACGGGGTAGAGCGGGCGAGCAAGGTCTTCAGCCTACTCATATACGGGTCCGTCAGCTTCGTACCCAACTGGATGTCTACCACGCCTTCAGCCCATAGCTGCGGGGTCTTGTGAACGATTTGCCTCCAATACGGAGAAACCTGCGCGAGACATAAGACTCGCCGCAGCGCAGTGCGTGGTTTTCCAAGATAAAGGTCAACATCCCATGCATACTGCATAGCTATAGGGTGGTTGAGGACGGGTGTCTGCACCGCGAGCTTGAAAATCTCCGCCAGCAATTCCGTCGGCAGTTTGCCAATTGGCACTACCATCAACCGTAAGGTGGCAAGAATGCTTCTTTCCCTCTCGCGCATGCAAATGAGCTCGTCTATCTGTACCGTCAGGCGCTTGATATTAGCCTCCGCTGCCTGCATTAGACTCTTGGCTTGATTTTCGATACTGGTGAGTCCAGTAGACCCGAATAATAGGGAAGACATTGTGGCCTATAAGAGTCAATATTGGAAGTGAAGATTTCGAGATGGTAGGGGCGTACCGTACCGGTGTACCAGTTGGAAAGAAGAAGAAAGAAACGCGAAACGTCACGCGTGACTCGACGCGTCTTCCTTCTTTCTCGCAATGGTGAGTGAATACTGATACCGGTTTGTACGATTGACCTTAAACGTTTATTAGCTCATGTCCCAAATTCCGAGCAACCCGACCGTCGTCGGATGGTCCCCAGGCCTCACCAACGTTGAAAATCAGGTCAAGGGCCTCATCGCCGCCGCCGAAACCAATATCGAGCGCTTGACTGCGCAAATACACGAACTCACTAGCCTACGCGAGAAGGAACGCAGTGTACTCGCGACGCTGCGGCTGATGATAGTACCCATCGGCAAGCTGCCGACGGAGTTGCTGGCGGAGATTTTCAAGCTCGCGGTGCAGACTCCCGTGTCCCGCGGAAGCCCGCACTGGGGGATCCCTCGTTCGGCCTGTACCAGGGAAAGCCACGAGGGGCGCTGCGGCGAGTCTTATGTCTAGCGCAGGTTTCTCCGTATTGGAAGCAGATCGTTCACAACACGCCGGCACTGTGGGCTGAGGGAGTCATCGCCGTCGAGTTGAATCGAGAGCTGACGGACTCATACTATCTGAGTAGGCTCAAAACCATTCTCGCGCGCTCCACCCCCTATCCAATCTCAGTCTCCCTCAGTCAGGATCGCACCTCCAAGACTGTATCCATTTTTGAATCCTGGCGTCGTATTGCGAATATCATTCTCCCGTCGGCTCAGAGATGGAAGAACCTCAGTATCGACCTGAATCTCGCCCTTTTCAACAAGCTCTCTCCAGGGACGTTCCAAGCTCTCGAGAGGCTTTATATTCGGGACTTCTCGATACAGACCCAGCCGGTGAACGCGTTCCAATCCTCCCCTCGTCTCCAACACTTTACTCTAAGCACCGTGGCTGGGTCCTCTCAAATTAATCTAATCCACCTACCGTGGTGCCAGCTCACGGACCTCGACATTCAAGACGAATCGCTGGGCGGGTGCCGGGCAGTTTTGCTGCAGTGTACCAATCTTGTCTCTGCGACATTAAATACATCCCTTGGCTGGGACCTCACTGCCGAGGCGGCGAATTCATCCACCGTTGTCCTCCCATTCCTCAAAAAGCTCAGTCTGACGTTCTACGGAATCGAGCAGGGACCGATCGACGGTCTCACGACGTTCTTCACGCCGCTTTCTCTCCCTTCCCTCATCGAGCTTGCGTTCGAGTTCAGTTCCGATGGCGAGGACTGGCCGACGGAGGTGTTCTCCGAGTTCCTGAAGCGATCACCCAATATCGAAGCGATCTCCGTCGCCTTCAGCTCGATTGATTCTGAGGGATTGGTCGCGATCCTCCGACATGGGCGCGCGCTCAAGACCCTCGAGCTCAAATGCAGCTGGTACTGTGTCAACGACGACTTTTTCGACGCGCTCTGCTACGACGAGGCCGATCTTACGCCCGCCGCGCCTAAGCTCGAGGACCTTCATCTCGAATGTGTGGGAACGTTCGACGAAGGGCATTTTGAGGCCGCTATTCGATCGCGATGGTGGGAGGAGGGCGAACGAGTACTTGCTGATGGATCACCTCCCCGGGTTTCGCGCTTGAAAAAGCTCTGGGTCTCACGCACGGGGTGTGTCAAGGGCAGAATGAGCGATGAGCTCAAAGGTCGAATGCAAGAGCTCGTAAACCAAGGTCTTGATTTTGATCTCAAAGTAGATTGATACTTACCTGGGCGGGGCCCGTTCTTCTTGCGTTCTTCTACCGTTCTTCAACTTCTTGTGGATGCTTTAGAGAGCTTGGTGACGCGAAAAGGAAACAAGTTTGCGACAGGCGCGTGTCTTTTGTTATCCAACCTGTATGATTTTTATGCTGTACTGTAGATTTTTAGTAACTACGTATAGACTTGCGTGGTTTCGCGTAGAATAGAGGTTTCCGCTCTTGTAACCACCGTCAGGAGATGTGAAATTTTGGCGCGGAAAGGACGTACTGCCATGATATTCGACAGAAACAAGCATCAGGATAAGGAAGCTCAAGGCCTTGTCTCACAGGGCCTCGCAACCGAGCCTCGAGGTCCTCGTTCATAAATTATGACCGGCGATTAGTAACCGAGACCCCGTCCTGACTCCTTGCCCGCTGCCCATCCCTATACCATAACATACCCGCCGACCATACCTATATCAAACAAACGAGGCCGGATGAATTCAGTACATGCGGCCCATCCCCGACCCATAAATCTTCTGGAGATCCGACACCGGCCGTGGCTATATATACAAACGAGAGCAAGTGAGTATAGAGCGTGCGTGCATCAAAAGAGGAGTAAAAGAAATCAACTGCACCTTTACAACCGCATACTCCAAATTAATCCCAGACACCTCGTGCAGCGCCTGCGTCGCGCGCTCGACGGATACAAACTCGACGAACCCGGAGCCGGTGGGGTGGTTAGTTATTCGATTGGTGACTGTGCGTCCTTAGCAAAAAGTAAAGAATCTAGCAGAGGGTACATACGAAAATGCACCTTCTGCACACTCGCCTCTAATTCACCCAGCGTCTTTCTCAGCGCGGCCTCATCCCCCGTAAACTTATAAAAATATAGCTTCTGTGTCGGGGGGTTCGTCGTCCGCGACGTCTTCCTCGCCGCCGCATAGTCCACCCTTACACTTTGATCGAGGATCCAAAGCGGCTCCGCGGCGTACTTCTCAAAGCACGCGATTGCGTCCTCCTCCCTCTCGAACTGGACGTGCGCAAAGCCGCGCGGCTCGCCGGTAGGGTGCGTGCCGATGCGTACAGACGCGAGGGGTCCGAAGGACGCGAAGTGCGCGCGGAGGTCAGATTCGACTATGCCCAGTGGAAGGGTGCCCAGGAAGAGGGCGCTGCTTGGGGGGTTGGAGCGCGTGGACGCGTCGCGGTTCGAACGGGCCGTGTTTTGATCTTGATAGTTGACGCGCGCGGGGCGGCCGTAAAAAAAGAGGCCGTTCTGGAGACACCTGTTCGCGGCATCTTGCTCAGTGAAGGTCACGTAGGCGAAGCCGCGTGAGAATCCGTCGGGGTGGACAACTGCGGGTCTTGAGCATAAGTAATGAAATGGGACGCAAAGACATACTCAAACGCACGCTCTCGATATCACCAAAGAGTGCGGCGGCGTCGCGGATGTCGGCTTCGGTGGCGTTGAAGGCGATATTGGCCACGAACAGTTGGCGGGAGGGCCGAATGTCGGGAGGCGGGGCAGGGGTTCGTAGTAGCCGTCCCTCGACACGAGCGTGGTCGACAGCGTCCGCAAGGAGACCAGGTTGGGGCGAACTGCTATACGAGCCACCAGCGCCGGGTTCGGCGTTTGCCTGACGGCGGCGACGACGAGTCGACCGAGTGTACGAACGAGCATGGAAAAGAGTTTGATGTTTGTAACTATTTAGCTTGGGGGCTTTCAGCCTTGCGGTCCGACTCCCATGTACAACGCCTTTCATTTCTTGGGCCTTTCCAAGACCTTTCCTTCGATTGCAATAGTTTTGTAAGACCTCCTCCAGTCTATATTCTAGTCATCCTTAGTTTCCTTCAAAAGGAATCGAAGTCCGAGTCCTGTTTATCCAGCGTACTACTTACCGAGCTGGAGCAACTTGAAGTTTTCATGCGGTATTCTAATAGCAATTGAACCACGGTGAATAACCCTCACTAAATGACTCTAATGGCCGGCGAAAACTTTACCAACTCAGGTTTCTACTGCCACATCCTTGAATCCGGAACGGGATCGTTTAAATTCGAAGGGTTCATTCAAAATGATGGTCAAGACTTGAATTGACGGTTCGAATTTACCGAGACAGACAGGCAAGGTTGCTTGCTTCGTTTGATATTCCGGAGATGATTCGGCCTCTTGATGTTTGAGCCGGTAGTGGTACGTGGTACTTGAATTCTCCGCCTAAGTCCTAACATCATTACAGGTTCTATGTAAAAGATCGATGTAATCCATTCACGGTGGCATTATAATATATTGTGCAACTCTGGCGTGAAGTATCCCGGTTTGCTACTGGCTCTGCAGCGCGATCTATCATCGGTGCTCTCCTGCCACTAGCTTCCAGCTGCACCAATGGTAAGAGGTTTCTCAAGGAGACCCGTGGCGCTAGGACGAATCCACACTTCTTCCACAGACTGAGTCCTGTTCCAAGTCGGTAGATCTGAAATGAGTTTTCTCTGGTCCTCATGACTGTGTCCAAGACTGCGTCCGAAGGAGTCTCGAGATATTTTCACACACCTCCGCTACCTGATCCAGATCAATTTTCCTTATCAAAGCCGAACATTACCCATGTCTCCCCACGCCCCCAATGTCTGCCAGTACTACACCCGACGACACCGCCAGCATCGTTTACACAACTGCACTTCCGCTATCTGGACATCCAGCAGACTCTGGCGCGCTTTCAGCTTCTGAACACTTTGGCTCACTGTCGGTTGCAAACTCAGGGAATTGGCTGGGCCGTATGGTCTTTGCGGTAAATGCTCTGGCATCAGGGGCCGAATTTGTTCCCTTCCCATACATCCGAACAACGTTTCGAACCGTATTGTTTTTTTTGGAAGCGGTTGAGGTGCGTTCCTATTCGGTGCTCTCCAGCAGATGACCTCTGAACGGCCTCCTAGAAAGTCAAAAGAAACCGCGAAGACCTGAAAGACTTGTGTTTCAGTGTTGTAGACATCGTCAATATCCTTCGTAGCGAAGTGTCAGTACATGGAGATGTAGCGGCCGCGCGCTTCATGGTACTGTGTGACGACTTCATCTCGTAGGTCAAGTACGAGATATTTCTTCCTTCTAAATCTTTTATAGATTTCTTGTACATCTGTCGAAGGGTCTACAGAAGCTCAACACCGCTCGGAGGGGAGTCTTGGGCATGATCAAAGAAGTCGTTAATGCCCCCATTATTGCCGACACGATCTTGCAGTCCCGAGCGCGCATCAATGAACTACGTTCAAACTTCACGGTCCGTGACCGCGCCCGTACATGGCGAATCCTCGATGACATTAATTTCCTCAAGTTGGTAGCAGCCATGGAGGCTAATTTGAACACATATCGAATAACCGAGAGCTTGGCTAATTTCAACAGAAAACCAGCTAGCACCCTTCAGGTGCGTAGACTGATGCCCTTCGATAGAGTAGTTCGCTAAACGGTGGTCCTAAGTTCCGAAGCATTCCCCTCGGGGACATTAATCTGCTTCGCGATATAGCTCCATCAATGGGACCTCAGAAGATCAAGATCTATATTGCTCGCATAAATGGCGAACATTCGAACATGACCGTCGTACAATACAGGGAAGAAAAGGAGGTCGGTTATTGGGGCACAAAACCACATTTGTTACTGATTCGGAGGCAGAAATGGGCGTCTGACTTTGCGAGATATTCTAGTATGAGGTAAACGTGCATGATCTACTTTTCACCAAATTACGAATATGGTTGAGCAGGCACCCAAATGTGTGGCAACTGTTCGGAATTTCAACTGCCCCTGCGCTGCATTCGCTCATATTTCACGATGGTTCGTTCGCACCTTCTATTTTCCCCAGGATTCTGTTACTGAGTTTCGCAGAGCTCATGCGCCTGGCAGTATATCGGATGTCCCACAGACCGTCGTCAGATCTTGCTTGGGCATTTCTCGAAGCCACGCTGGTGAGATATACGTACTCAACGGATTGTTCAGTGATTTATCGTACAACTTCCCTCAGTTCAGGCAGTTTGAGGTGATGATAATGGCGTCGAACTGATATTTCTCTGAACAAGTCCATTAGGATTGCGCAGAGTATCACTACTGGCCGTCTGACACCCTTGTATGTAATGCTCTGGTCTTCCTCCAGAATTAAAACCTAATATGTTCAAAGCAAACCACGCAAATGGCGGCGATATGTGTCAGACTGAATCCGGTTCAAATCTGCCTGACAATGCCTTATGACCCCGGAAAGCTTACAGAACACAGTTTTGATGAAGTCTTATGCTTGTGGAACTCACCAATCTTCCGGCATAATACCGTTCCCCAGACAATGCCATCATTCAATCATGACCAGAACACTCATGTGGAACGCCTTCTGCCCAAACTCCTGGATTTCAAACAGTTCTATGCATCGTTGGTCTCGATGTGGGATGGACCAGCACCAACTGCGATACAGACACGGTGCAATCTCGGGTCTATCGTTATCCAGCAATGCGGACAAGAGAATAAGGATGGAAACCCATTTCTACTATCTGGCCATTATCTTCCACATGCACCAGGCATGCGCCATATAATGAAAGAATGGAGCTATGGTCCACACAACGTGGCTGCTGTAGATCTAACTAGCTATGATCCGATGAGACCTGTGGAATGGAAGAGGCGAGCCCGTCTTTTCATAAAGAACTATTTGCTGACTTCAATTAGGTTTACTTTTGCGGCAGGCTCGTTCAAGGCCGGAACCCGAACAAATAAATTTCCTCTCATGTTTCGCCTCACAGTGGACAAAGATTCGTTGGAGACCTTGAAGCATAGCTGGCTCTCTCAGTCGAATAAGTACGTGAACAATTATGTTGGGCTTGGTAAACTCCCCGAAGATCGATATCAATGCGGTGAGGGTCCATACCATAATGCAGTTTTGTTGAGGATCTATTACTCACAGTGATTAGGGCTAGTTGACACCCTCTTCTGCTGGATATCCCTTGAGCCCGGATTCGACCATATCTTGCATTTGGATGGAACAGAAGAAGAAATCCATCTCTTCGCTTGCCCCATCGACATTTCAGATCGAGAGTCAAGCCTCCGCCTCGAGTTTCCGGAATCCACTCCCTTCTTCTGGGCCTTGGACGAAGGCGGAATAAAACGATTATCACAAGAGGAGTGTGACAAGTTGGGAATTCCTAGGTTGAGATTCTATCACAAACCTGCCGCGACCTTCCGGCAGCCATACCACTACAGCGCCATCCGCCAATTTCATGCGGCCAGAGGAGTCAATCCGTACGGAGATGAAGTAACTCGTGATCTCGGGTTACTCCTGGTAGAGACGGAACTGGGCTCGGCGGAAACAAGTGGGCTGTTTATTGATTCCTAATAATGAAGTCTACGTACGTCCTCAAAATACTATGAAATTGAATCTTCATGTTCGATGATTGAGGAGGACGAGCAACTTTTGGGGAAATTAAATAATTGAATCCAGGAATTCAGATTACAGCGCATAGTGGGCTCTTTAGGTTCGGATCGAAGTTATCGAACATCCTTCACAGCACGAGATATCCTTCACGATGGACACGAGCTTGAACTTTCCTCCAATTGCAATAATTTTATGGAAAGTGAGACTCAGTGCCTCCAATCTCTATTCTACTAGTCATCCTTGGTTTCCTCCAAAAGGAATCGAGTTCCGAGTCCTGTTGATCCAAATCCGTACCTAGCACGTCTTCATTCGGTATTCTAATATCAACCACATCCGAAGATTGAACCACGGTAAATAATCCGCACTGAATGAGTCAGTAATGCCAGGCGAAAATGTAAGTGGCCGGCTGGTTCAAGCTTTTGTTGCCATATCCTTGAATCTGGACGGATTAATTAATTTCGAAGGGATCGAAGGGACCATTCAAGACTTGAATGTCGGAATTTACGGCGAGATAGAGAACCTAGTAGCAAGGTTGCTTACTTCGTTTGAAATTCCGGAGATTTATTCGGCCTCAAACGTTTGAGCCGGTAGCGGTACGTGGTACCTAAATCCTCCGCCCAAGTCCTAATATCTTTGGAGCCATGTAAAATATCAATGTAATCCACCCATTTCACGGCATTATAATAATATATATATTGTACAACTCTGGCCCAAAGTATTCCTGTTTGCTACTAGCTCTGCATAGATCGACGGTTACCGGTCTAAGTTCTGCAACGATTCTTCATGGGCGCTCTCCTGCCGCTAAATGCGTACAGGTACACCAAACGCCCGTCGATGTTTCCTCTTTTGAGCGTAATTTCACTTGTTTACCCACCTTTCGCAAGCGACGCATTGGAGTTGGTGCAAGCCGTAACAACAAGAAAAAGCAACTGAAGAGGTGAAAGAAAATTACAGGTTAGAATTTTTTTATCATGCACAACAAATATACATACTTACAGGACGCCCACTGCGGTTGGGTTCAGTATTCCATTCGAGTGCGGCTATATAACAAAGCCGGGAAAAAGGATTATCGATGTAGAAGCAACACTGGCAATTACTGAGACCTTGGGTTAGATTGCCAACGGCTCGAAAAGCCTCGAGAACTCCGTATTTTCTGCCGACCTCGCAACTAAAACATCCGAGTCGGCCCAGCAAATGACTTCGAGTATTTGTTCTGTGGAGACAGGAGCATAAGAATCACCCACCGATTCACCGTTCTCGACAAAACTCGTATGTTCCATGAACTTGTCCCTTGCCAACGAACCCGTATTCCAACCGTGGGAAGTTGTGCGGTTGACTGATCTGAATCCGATACGGCCTATAGTTGCCAACTATGGTCTGGCTCGAACTCCTTATGATAATTATAAGTCGGTGGAGGTGTGCCAGTGGTTCTGGCCTAGCAGAGATGCAGGTTGTTGTAGATCAACTTGAATGTACAATTGATAAAATGATATAAGATATACGACGCGAGTCGCTGGTGTCGACGCGCATCATGATTGAGTAGCATCAGGTAGCATCGAAGAGGAGGAGGAGTATAACCGCGGTCGGTGGTCCCGTTTATCCCTGAACGTTTGATTGCCGCAAACTTTGAACGATTGTTCAGCGTGAAAGTAGCGTGACGGCGCCCACACGCGTATAATACATTTTCTAATAATCTTGGAGAAATTTCCACCTCTTAAGTTTGCCTGTCGGTATTTTTCTTTCTTTTCTTTTCCTTCGAATCCTTTTCGTATAAAAAGAAAAGAACCTCACCAAACCTCACTACTGACAGTGACATTTCCCCTTTGGGCCAGTGGCTGATCCGCACTCGGTTAAGTCGCCATCAAGTTGCTATAGCGCGCGCTATCTGCTCTGCGTCCATTGAATTGTTGTTATTTTTGGGTTCTACCTGGCGTTTCTGTCCTATAAAATCCCACAGCGAAGAGTGAGTCTTCATCATATCACAGAACACAACACCTTAAAACTATGGCCAGGCAAGTCGTTCGGTATTGCTCCGATGTCTGTGCTGTAATTTCTGGCAGTTTCTGGCCGGAAATTACCCTCATTATACCTCTCTATGTCGGTACGGCTTCGATAGTCACCCTATTATTGCACCTTTTTTGGGTCTCAAGGCCCGGCCTCAAATTGCGTGCTCAATACTTCAAGACCGTGATAACGGAGCCTGAGTACGCGCCAGAGGCACACTCAATCGCCGAACACGTCGAAAGCCATGGGGGAATAACCATATTTTCGTTCAAGGTCGCAAGATTGGTGGGATGTCTCGTATTGCTGAGCTTGTCCATCGTCTCGCTGGCATCAGACTCGGAAGACGATGAGCAGGAGACTTCGACATTCGCGTTCTGGGAGGCAAAAACTCACAAATCCCTGCGCGCGATGGTTATAACCTACGTGCGTGTCCCTTCCCGCATCGAAAATCTCGCGTTTAACGGCCACATGCATAGTTTTATGCTTCTGTTCTTGCAATTATTTCCGTCGCGGGCAGCGCGAAGTGGGGAACCGTCGCCGTTAAGCACCTCAACACGCTCCTGTTATCTACTTCTGCCGTTTACTTTTACCGGGATGTTTTCCCGTTGGCCACAAATGAGCTGGTTCCCCTCGACCTCGCGGAAGGTCGAGTCCTATGGGTAAAAATCATGACGCTCTTTACTGTTTCCGGCATCATCCCGCTCCTTATACCCCGCCAGTATATCCCCGTGGATCCTAAGGTATCGTAGTTGAGCTCCTCCACGGGAACGTCGCTGACATGCTTCCAGAACCCTATGCCGGTGGCCAATGCTGAACAAACCTCATCGCTTTTCTCGCTCGTACTCTACTTCTTCCTGGATCCCATTATTTTCCTCGGATACAGAGTCCCCCACCTCAGGTTTGACCAGCTTCCGCCTTTGTGCGATTACGATTACGCGGAGAATCTCAGGGCGAGGGCCTGGCCGGTATGGTTGACAACATTGATATGTGCACCAGTCG
Organism: Mycena leptocephala; assembly: GCA_029378395.1. Classification (NCBI taxonomy): domain Eukaryota; kingdom Fungi; phylum Basidiomycota; class Agaricomycetes; order Agaricales; family Mycenaceae; genus Mycena; species Mycena leptocephala. Next base: position 118,378 of record JARJLF010000755.1, on the reverse strand, counting down.
CTGACGAGTGTTAGCACATGGATGTATTTTCTGGGAAAAAGCGCCACATTTTCTTCGGCATTATCTGGATATATAGGTGGACTTTTTGGGGCATGGCTGTCATGTTGACTATCATGGCCCTGGCTGCGTTTATCTCCCCCATTGGGATCAACAGACTGCTTGCGTAAATTACCTACTCTATCGTATCGCCTAGATATTGACCTTTTCTAGCCACCTAGAAGACCCGAACCAAGCATCTTCCATGAAACCATGGTTCTGGATCCTTCTCTTGTTTCTGGGCCCCACGATTAACTCTCTTGCTTTCCAATGGTACATTTTCATCTCGGTGAGGCGCAAACCCTGGTTTTCGACGTGCCAGCTGAATCACGTCCACAGACACACATCATGACCCAGACAACTGCTATCATCACACAGCTCGTATTCGAGCATGCTCTACGTATCCGCGTCAAGTCCGAGACCGGGGGCAAGGGTCAGGCGAACGTCGTGGCCAGTGGACGAAACAGTGGACGTTCCAAAAAAGGCAGTGCCAACCTGCACGGGAAAATGACAAATTTGGTTACCACCGACCTCACGCACATAAACGAGGCGCGAAACCTACTTTTTCTCGTGATTCTCGTTCCGATTCAGATTATTGGAGCTATTGTTTTCTTGTACCGAGTCCTCGGCTGGAGGTTAGTGCCTGCGTTATAGCCTCTCCGAAGTTTTTGCTCATTTATGACATAGCGCGTTTATTGGTATGGGGTACGTGTTTCCTGGTATCTTTTATTTGACGACCTTAACGGTGTCGGAAGGGTGATGGTGGTGCTATTTCCCTTGCCAGGCTATGTCTCCAAGTTGCAGCAAGGTGATGTCGAATGTAGATCTATTTCGATACGAAACTGAGATGACCGTAGCTGCTCAGAAGGCGGCACTCAAAAATACTGACGCAAGAGTGCAAACAGTCTCAGAAAGTGAGTTTCCTGTGTATTTCTGCGGATAATCGTTGGTTTACTGGTTTCATCAGCGATGAATGTACTTCGGATGATCAAGTATATCTTGGCTTGCATGGTCTTAAAGTTGGTCTTACTGTATTCAGGATGTTCGGATGGGAGAAGCAGATGGATGTAAGGATCGCCGACAAGCGGCAAGAGGAGTTGAAAAAATTATGGAGACGAAGATTACTTGACATGACAAGTGTCCTGCTGAAGTGCGATTGGTTCTTTCGCCCGCGGTCCTTGCTCACTTTTTTTTCTTTTGCGTTGTAGCTATCTGATTCCTCTTTTGACCATGCTTGCGACCTATGGTTTGTTTCCTTCCGTCCAGTCCCATCGCTATATTTGACATTCTCGATTTTCAGCCACGTAGTAAGTTTCTTCCGAATTGCAAGTCATTCAGCGCTTACCATAGGATGCTCATGATCATCTTTACCGCTTAGTGTCAGTAAAATACTATATTGCGTTTTTTTCGAGCTAACCATTCAATAGACCGTTATCGCACACCAAGAGCTCAGCGCAGCCAAGGTTTTCTCGTCCATGACCGTCTTCGACTTGCTGCGCGGTCAGATGTGGTTTACCTTTCACAATATCTCGACAGCAGTGAATGGTAAGGTTTCTCTGGATCGTCTAAACGACTTCCTGCACAACACCGAGCTCCTGGACTCCTTCACCTCCGAGGACACGCCGGAAATCATCGCCCCCGACGAGCGCCCCTCGAACGTCATCGGGTTCAAGGACGCCACGTTTGCATGGTCCAACGATGAAATCGACGGCACCCTCACATCCTCAAGCCGCAAATTCCTCCTTAAAATTGAGGGCGAGCTCCTCTTCAAGCCAGGGTGTGTCAACCTTGTTCTCGGGCCTACGGGATCGGTGAGATATTACCCGATCTTTCTAGCTCCCTCATTTAACTTCTGTCGGTAGGGAAAAACTTCTCTTCTCATGGCTCTTCTCGGTTAGTGTTCACGTAGTATCTTCGACGTGATATTGACACTCGCGCAGGCGAGATGCATCTCGTACCATCCCCCCTCCCAGCATGGTACAACCTTCCTCGGGGACACGGTGTTTCGTACGCTGCCCAGGAAAGCTGGGTCATAAACGATACAATTCGGGTCAGTGGCCTGTGCGTTGCGATGAAACAATCTAATTCTTTCTTCAGAACAATATCTTGTTTAATTCCCCTATGAACCAGGAGCGCTACAACAAGGTCTTATACCAATGTTGTTTAGAGCGCGACCTGGAGTTGTGGGACGCCGGGGACGCGACGGAAGTTGGCGAGAAAGTACTGTACTTCACCTACGACTTGTTCAACAGCTAACGCAATGACAGGGACTGACCTTGAGTGGTGGTCAAAAAGCGCGAGTCACGCTGGCTCGAGCAATCTACGCTGATGCTGAAATCATTCTTCTGGACGACGTGCTTGCCGCGCTCGATGTTCACACCGCGAAGTGGATCGTCGAGTGTGTAACCCTCTTGCTCAGCGAATCCTCGAGATTGACGTAGAAAATTACAGGAAATGCCTCAGCGGGGACTTGATCAAAAACCGAACGGTCATTCTCGTAACCCACAATGTGGTGCTAACGAGCAAAATAGCGGGATTCGTTGTATCGTTGGGCTTGGATGGCCGTGTACGCAGCCAGGGCTCCATCTCCGACGCCCTCGAAAAGGACGAACACTTGGCCAAGGAAGTGATTAAGGAGCAGGAGATCGTCGAGGCGACAGAGAGGGAGCTAGATGCCTCCTCTGCTGCCGAAGCTCCCAAAAAGAAAGATGGAAAATTGGTGGTCCCAGAAGAGATAGCGCTTGGCCACGTTAGCCGGAAGGCGCTCAATCTTTATTTCCACGGGATGGGAGGGGGGGCCACCGTACCTTTCTTCTTCATCTTGGTTTTAGCCATTGTGGCCACCGAAGTGCTCAATGCGATGCAGACATGGTTCCTTGGATATTGGGCTAGGTATTACTGCAAATCCCGCATATCCACTGGCTAACTGCGATTTCAGTCAATATTCGCGAGGAACCCCGGTCGCAGTATTCAAGTAAGTTGCGCGAATCCAACCGATAAGATGTACTAACTCTACTGCTAGATACCTCGGGGGCTATTGTACGCTTCGGGATTAGCCCTGACATTCGTTTCACTCAAGCTCTCTTTAGCCGGACTTCTATCGACAAGCTTGGTTCTCTTCGCCCTAACATATATTTACTACACTATAGGATCGTTCAGGGCATCCCGAATCATCCACAGACAGCTTGTAGAGTCAGTCTTAGGGACGACATTTAGGTCTGTTAATTCTCTTCCCCTTTCGACAGCGAAACCTCTCAACTTCCCTTTCAAGATGGCTTGATTTCACCCCTACTTCGCGCATCATTGCCCGGTGTACCGTAGATATCAGTGCTGTGGATACAATGTTCCCACAGGGCCTTCGTGCACTTATAGGTGATAGTCTATCCCCTGTGAATTCTCCCGTCTGACGGAAACCATTACCAGAAAAGACAATATCGATGCTAACCAAGTTTGGGGCCGTCGTGATCTTCACTCCTGTATTTTTCCTAGCGGGGGCTCTCGTCGGGATTATTGGGGCAGCATGCGGTAGAATATACATAGGTCAGTGGTATCGCCGACTCGTGTTGATGCGTTATTCCTGAGATGCATCCCACTAGCCTCGCGGCTCTCGGTAAAGCGGGAGCAGAGTAACGCAAAGGCACCTGTTTTGGCGCTGTACGAACTCTTCATTATTTCAGTACGAAAACTAATGAACCCTTCCTTCCAGTTTCGGCGCCACGATCGCCGGACTCGGTAAATTGTTATCTCGACAGTCCAAGTAAACTCCACTGAGTCGTCCCTAGCCTCGGTTCGCGCATACGGTGCTCAAGAAACCTTCATACGGCTCTCTATGGAACGAATTAACCGATCGACCAGGTATGGTTTCATGCCGCGGCCTTGTATACTTGTTACTGATTTTTTTCTAGAGCTTCACGAACTTTTGCCAGCTTAAATCGATGGGTGACTGTAAGAATCGGTCAGCATGTACAATTATTTTCTGGGGCAATCATCTAACGTGTATTGTCAAAAAAGATGTTCTCGGTGGACTTTTTGTGAGTCCCTTATCCCGATGAATCACGGTTTATCTGAAGAGGAGTAGGCCTCATCGTTGGCCTACTATCTGGTCTACTTCCAAAGCGAGCGCCCGTCCAACATTGGCTTCAGTCTTAATATGGTCGGCCACAACTTTCTTTGGCTCTAATGTTTCTGAGGCCATGGTCGTAGGCCCTTGCTTTCGCCAATTCCATCTTGGCCTGGGTCCACGTGGTGAATCAATTCGAGGTCCAAGGCAACAGGCAAGCTCGCGGTCCCTGCATTCCGATTGATGCTGAAGCTGGCATAGTCTGGAACGTATACAGAGCTATCTTACGATTGAGCAAGAGCCAAAACCAACGGCGTCAGGGATCCCGCCGGCTTATTGGCCCGCAAGCGGAAATCTCAGCGTCGACAATCTTTCGGCGAAGTATTCGCCGGACGGGCCCACCGTCTTGCACAACATTTCCTTTAATATCAAGTCTGGGGAAAGAGTCGGAGTCGGTGAGTCGCGCTGCATCTATAAATCTTACCGAGCTGACCAAAAAGGGAAGTCGGCCGAACTGGTTCGGGCAAGGTGAACGTCTTTTCCAGCGTCCGCTTCGTTTCTGACTCGCCTTTTACAGAGCTCTTTGACGTTGTCTCTCCTGAGGTGCATTTTTACCGAGGGAACGGTCTCCTATGATGGCCTCTCTACCTCGTCTATCAATCTGGACGCTCTGCGCTCAAACATCACTATCATCCCTCAAGTCGTACGCTGCTTTCCCTATCCTTGCACGACCACGGTTAACTCGACGTTGGTCAGCCTGAACTTCTTGTCGGATCCCTCCGTTCCAATCTGGACATGTTGGGCCAATTCGACGACGCCAACTTGAACGCCGCACTGCGCTCGGCGGGCCTCTCGTCGCTCCAGGAAGACATGGATGAGGGGAAACTCACCTTGGACAGCGAGATCTCTGCAGGTGGTTCTAACCTCTCGGTGGGACAGCGGCAGATCATCGCGTTGGGTGAGCGTCTGTCACCACGCTAGTCGTTCGCTCGCTAATCTGACACAGCCCGGGCAATCGTGAGAGGGAGTAAACTCATGATACTCGACGAAGGTATGCCATCGTGTCCAGGATATATATAACTCCGACTAATGAGATCCCCATGCAGCAACGTCCGCCATAGGTACGAGTTTTATTGAAAGAGCTCGGGTTCCAACCTCACCGCGCATAGATTACAAGACGGACGAGGTAATCCAGTCGTCTCTGCGCACAGAGCTCCCACGCGATACCACTCTCTTGATTGTTGCCCATCGCCTTCAAACGATTATGGACGCAGATAAAATCGTACGCATCGAATAAATTGTTTCAGCTCTCTGTACTAATACGTACCACTGTAGATGGTCCTCGACGCGGGACGCATCGTAAGTCCCTCTCCGGTTCCTTTTTTGTGTTACTTATTGCCCTACAGGTCGAGTGTGATACCCCCAAGGCGCTGCTTCAGAAGAAACATGGGCTGCTACGGTCCCTAGTCGACGAGTCTGGGGACAAGGAGGCGCTCCACCGGATGGCTCAGGCTTAGCCTTCTCAGGTGGTCTTTTTTTTCAACTGTGGGCCAACGAGCGATAATTTATACGCTTCAACAGCGTTGTGTAGTATGCACAAAACGTAGCTTTCGCGCATATATCTACGTGTACAATTGTAGCCTTTAAAATCATCTTTGTTAAATCCCATTCAAAAAACGTCTTCGTAATCGCGCCTTTTTGGAGCGCCGTCCTTGAACTAGAACTCGCTTGGGGCGAGATTAGACGAAAAAGAAAGAAAAAGAGGATGGCGAAGCGATGAGGCCAGAGTATAATGTATTGTAAGACACATAGCAACACGGCAAAATCAAAGAGATGTAGTTAGAGAAAGATGGCAATATATACAAGAGAAATAAGGAAAGGAAAGACGGAGAAAGGGGGGTAGGAAGCGACGCTCTGCACATGTGGGCGCGACGCACCTGGAGCTTGAGCAGAATGACCGGTGCGGAGTCTTGAAGCCGGCGAAGAGGACGGTAAAGTAGGCGAGGAGTTGCCTATGCGGTGTGCGGCGCTATAGCATTTGTCTCCCGAGCTGTCAAAGAGCGGAGAAGGAGACAGACGGGCGCGGTCGTGGGAGTGTGCTTATGACGTACACCGCCACTCGCGTCGATCCACCGATCATATTTGATCCCGAACTCTCATTTCCTTTTCTTGCCAAGGAGTCCAAGGACGCCCGTCACCGCAACTGGCCATATTTTACAAGCACTTTACAGCGCCCCCTCACTGCGAGCTTTCAACCAATGTTTTTCCATTGTCTTAAAGTCCGCCTTGACAAAAGGAGAGACGAACTTGCCGGACTGGGTCTCCGAATAAATTACTGTCAACGGGACTTGGGTGGCTTGCAAAGTTCCGATGTACACGGTGGACCCACAGGGCGGGAGAAGCGCTTGACCAAAGGTACCTACTATCGATCACCCACCTTTGCAAAAGTTTTTTGATGGAGGTGCGGTTGACGCATCTGGGCTCGGATTGGTCTGAAATTCTGACTGAGGCGAGCCTTGCATCCCATTAGCTTCCTTGAATATTTGCAGAATTTTTAACGAGCTGCTAAGGGAGCCTAGAAGATGCCGAGAAGAAAACCCAAATTACCCACCTTTGCAAAAACTTTTGGCAGGCGATTGGCAGGCGATCAATGCCATCAAAATTTCCCAAAATCCGACTCTTGATTTTCTTTAGGGCTCAAATAGGCCCCAAACATTCTATAAGCTTTGCAGTACATTTTTAGATGCTGAAATTATCTCCCTGTTTTATCCTGAGGCAATTGAGCTTGAATTGAGCTCACTGGATCGAATTTTTGCAAAGGGGTACATTTTTGCAAAGGTGGGTGATCGATAGTATAATTCAAACGGGGGCTTTACTCGAGGTATTTAAGCCTTTGTCCTCGTTTAACAAAAAAACTGTGACCCTGTCTCTTGTCCAACGACGTCCCAGCCATGCTACGCACTTTGGACGGACGAAATCGAGCGGGGGGGGTTCATGGGAGACAGGAAAGAGCTGTGCTTGTGACGTACGCCGCCACTAGCGTCGACCCACCGATCATAGTCACCTTGATCCCGAACTATCCTGCGGCCTAGTGATGTTCAGGGCCCTAAGCCAGCCAGGCCAGGCTCTGCTAAGCCCAAGCCAGGCCGGGTCCGCCACAGGGCTTGGGCTTGAGGCCCGACTGTATGAACTGGCAATTTTTGCGCGCAAAATTAAACCATGGCACTCCAGATAGGTATTTGACTTACTCTGATGTTTTGGAGGACATTTTCTAGCTTCTGGAGCGTTTATTCATCAAGTTTAGACCGGCCTAAAGTGGTATTTCTGGTTCTACTGGTTAGAAAGTATCAAATAAATCGATCTATTGATCCAAACGACTATTCTTACCACCAGAACATTAAATACTCGCCCTCTGCCTCAGACCCGACCAAGCCCCGGGCCTAGGGCTTCCTCACTGCGAGCTAGGCCTGTGGCGTACATTGTTTTCGAGTCTGCTCACACTTCTGCTTCAACTTGAATCGCTGCTCGCAGTCTGGGCTCTTGATGTCCCTTGGCAATGATTCCGAATGAATAGGATATCCGTGCCTTGGACACATATTCTTAGTGCTTATTCCAGAGCTCGTGGCCATGAGGCTAGGGTATACATCTGACCCTGTCCACTCCCGCCTTTCTTGGATATCATACGATTCCAACCAATGATTCTCCATTGCCTCAAAGTCCGCCTTGACAGAGCGAGCGACGAACTAAGAACTTGCCGGACTGGGTCTCAAGTTCTCCGAATAAATTACTGTCAACGGGACTTGGGTGGCTTGCAAGGTTCCGATGTACACGGTGGACCCACAGGGCGGGAGAAGCGCTTGACCAAAGGTACCTGTAATTCGAACGGGGGCTTTACTCGAGGTATTTAAGCCTTTGCCCTCGTTCAACAAAAAACTGTGACCTTGTCTCTTGTCGACATGTTCGCTCTTAAAGTTGGCGCAGTCCTTGCAGCGATGCTCGCCACGATTGTTCACTCTACCCCCGCCGCCCAGGCCACCTCGCCCGTTCCCTCGTTGAAAGGAGCGCCTCACGCAGATGCCGCCCTAGCTATCGTCATCATGCATTCGTGCGACGACCCCAGTCTCTCCGGCATTTGCTTCGACTGGAGGGCCACCGTCCTTCCTACCGGCTGTGGGGATTTCGGAAGCACCAATCCCAGCCAAAATGACTAGGTCACCAGTGTCAGCGCCGGTCCTGGACTTCAGTGCACCCTCTTTGCGTCAGTTGAATACCTCTCTTCTGATTAGTTTTCACTGAAATCGGGCTTCAGAGACTCCGGCTGCACTGGCAGATCCCAACTGGTCGTTGGCACGATCAATGATTTGGGCACCGTTGGATTTGACAATACTGCGAGCAGCTTCTTTTGCGCGTCTACTTAAGGAATGCGAGTAGGAATATTCGAGTGCATTGAAGGGGCAATTGGGTCGGCCAAGGAGTTTGTTTGTAAATACAACGTAGCTTTCGATGGAATGAAGTTGTGCTTTCGAGCTGGTAATCACCAGATGTTGGAAGAATTTTCGTTCTGAGAAGGACTCGGCGGTAGGGCTGGGGGCAATCTACTAGTGCACTGGAGATGCTGAATTCGACAACGCATCCGAGATCGCAAGTATCCCTACATATGTCTTTGACTCTTAGGGGGCGGGGGTATCGCTACCCTCATCTCAAATTCAGCCCATGAATATAACGAGCCCCTTGCGTATGCGTATTCTGTATCTGTGCGCAGACCCAGAATAACTGAATTATGAGAAATACATATGCAAACATATAAGTTAACGTTGCTAAACCTCCGCGCCGTTGAAATGCGTCCCCAGCTAGATAAAAAAAGAATCAGCTTGAAGCACATGGGTCCGTTCGAAGACATACCACGCCCTTGTCCAACGACTCTCTCCACAAGTCATTACCCTCCAAAGAAATGTCCGTCTTTGTGATTTTCCGTTGAATTATCAACGGCGGAACAAGGGAGAAGCTGTTGACACGCTTGCTCTCGACGAGCCACTCGAAAGCTTCATCCACCGCGCGTCCATACGCAAATTGAACGTGTCGGAGATGTTTTAAGAGCTTCAGAGCCCCCGCAGGCGAGATGGCGTACGCATGGAGACATCGGGGAGTAAAAGAAGGATGCAGCTGGTTCTTGCTCGGTCTGGTGTAGCCGAAGAGAGCTGGGTAGTGATACTCTTGCGACCAACACCATCCTATACACCTCATGAGGTTCCCATATCTGAAATGGAAACAAGTGTGCACTGACCCAAGAAAAGGACGTCCCAGTTCCACGGAAGGAACGGTAAAACCGCCTCCATCCGCTGCCGAGCGTCCCACTCGATATCAATGTCGTCTTCGAGAATCAACGAGATGTGCGTCTGCGTCCGATTCGGATGCCGGCTGAAATCCACCTTCAGCCTGGCGTTGTCATCCACGACCCTCCGAACGGCGGACATGTGCGAATGAAACGTGGCAACGCGTTCGGGCGTGAGGTGCCGCCACTGAATAACGTCCGTCTTGTATTTCTCTAGCTTGAAATTATTGGTTGCGCACATCATTGGGTTGAGCACATCGTTGTTGTGCGATGGATCTTGTGGCCAGAGCTCTGCTCCCGCGCGCGGCAGGGGCGTCGCGTACAGAGGTTTGTCGGACGTGTAATTGGCCACTGCGTCCTCGGGCCACGCAAACGGCAGAGTGACCCATTCCGCAGGATCTTCGAGCGCCTTTGCACGTTTTGCTTGGACCTTGCGCATGAAGTGGTCGATGAGAGGTGTGTGCGCGTATGTAGCGTTATGGTAGTGCCAGTTTGGCATGTCAAGCAATGTCATGAGTTTGTCGATGTCTGCCTGGCGGTCCGTTCTGTGGGCGAGGGAGATGACATAGGTCCGGAAGAGAAATCCAAGACCAAGAGGGTCGCTGTTTGCGGAAGATAGCCTGAATGAGAGTTGGTCGGTGTGATTCAAAGCGGTCGTAATCAGAGCAACGATTATAAATGCTGCCAGCAACACCAGCTGTCGTTTTATCCGAGGCATGCCCCGTTCCGAATCAAGGACCCAGCGTCAGCAACTATCCCTATCCTATCCTATCCAGAGGTCGTTGCGAGAAAGCAAGATGTCGATCATTGACTCAGCACCGATCACAAACTCTTCTAAATAAGGCACGAGGAGGAATAATATCTTTGCTGCTTCAAAATTCACTAAACGCTGTACATGAGAATTACACCGACGCCAGCCACGTATTATTACCCATCCATTCGAGTAATCCATACATTATACATTTCATTTGAGCAAACCATACTGTACATAGTACTGTAGACCTTGAAAAATCGTCTTCGCACCCTCGAAAACCACCTTTGTCCGGTTCAAAACATCCCAACACGCCCGAGACGGGCATAAAAAACCACAAGAAAGGATAACGCACCCAGAGCCGTGATGAGCGTAGCTCGTGTCCGGTCGGCGCGTTCGATGTGGCCCTGAGCGCAGGCGGGGGTCTGTCGAGGAGGGTGTCAGTAATGTATCACAAAAAACATACAGCAAGAAGAGAAAGAAAGGATCATATAAGCCATGCAAACAAACGTCTCTCGCCATCGCGCTGAGCGCTCGGGGGATTGACAGATTAGATTGTATTTTAATCATGCGTGCAGTGGAGGGATAGTGTGAGAGAAGGCTCACCTACTACACTGGGCCTGACGTGGCAGAGGCCAGGTCGTGAGTGTTGCCTAAGGAGATGTATGTCAGTAAAACAGTCAACACCGTAGAGAAGAGAGTCAGTGAAAGAAATAAAATGAGATCAAGCGCTCGAGAGGCGTCATCGACAATAAATATACAGCATCCTATGAATAGCAAAGGACGGACGCTCACCTTGTAGATTGTTGGGAAGGAAAAAGAAAGCAGGGCTGTTTGGGTGTGTTAGGACATCGTGGCTGTGTTTCCATCAAATTTGCGTGCAGAGGTCCAAAATTACGTCCGGTTGCACGCCACGATCCTGAGTCAGTCCTGACGATATGAGCGAGGATCTTAAAGCTCGGATGCAAGAACTTGTATCACAGGGACTTGAGCTTCACTTACCCTGACGATTGTTTAACGCCGGTTACTTTATCGTGACAGTACGGGTCGTGCCTCTCATCAGCAAAACAGTATTTCTCTGGCGGCCATGGCATCGTCTGGCCGCGTCTGATTAGTCTGGCTTGTATGGCAGCCAGACCAGCCAGACTGCCATGAACTGTCAGAATTTCCACCCAGCCAGTTTTGCGACCCAGGAACATTTTGCAGACGGGTCGGATTGGATCTGGCTCTTAAAATCAAATAATTACGTGCTAGCTAGTCGAATGCTCACCGCGGCGACGGAGACACAGAGCGTTTGCGGTAAAAAACCGTTTAAGTACCACATCAGTCTTGGCATCAGTTGCGGAAGGTCCGTGCGTACCACGTGTCTCGTGTCGATGGTTGATTTTGATGGGCACTTGTCTTCCTCCCACCATCATCATCCTCGACGTCCCCTTCCTCAACGCTCCTCCCTCCCGCTTCTCTGGTGCCCGCACCTACGCCAGAGGTAGATTCTCCTTCAGGATGCTCCCCGTACAGGCTATAATACTTCACAAGGCCAGCGGCGCTGCTACGACCTTCTGTTTCTCTTTTGCCCGAACGTCTTCAAGCTTCAAAAACTCAAGCCTCAGGCTTCAATATCTCAATCTTCAAGCCTTCAAGCCTTCAAATCCCAGGTCCTCAGGTCGTCAAGTATCAAATCTCTCAAGGTATCAATGTACACAATCCCCGCACTCAAAGATTCGCTATTCGCAACTTTCGTCACCGCAAGATCTTTACTCCAAGTCATTATGTCGATATTCTTTTCTATCTCTCCTGGCCGTGCTTGGATCTCGAGCACCTTTGGCAGGTTACCATTACTTTCGTGTGGGCATTGTAGGTCAGGTTAGGTTCCAGGTGTGTCGGTTTTCTTGTTTCTACTATCGTTTATTGATAATTTATTGAAGTCATTGATTGGCCTTGTGGTACACGGCGTGGCTATCAAAGACGGGTAGGCGGTACGATGCGGCCACGTCGAAAGTGGCCTCTGCAGATAGCGTGGCGAGTCGTATGGCCACGGGTGGACAGCCCTTCATGTCGTAGCTACTTTCCATTGCAAATACAGCATGTTTTCTATGTTTATGAATCAATACAATCTGGATTGTTACCGTGAACTGTGGTCAGAAGTAAGGTTCTGGGACCTTCTGGCGCCATAACTGATTATGGCGTTAGGCGTGTCATTATGCCGCCAGATGCAATTCTGGCGGCATGGCGCGCTTGGTTGATCTGGTGCCAGATCAGCCAGACACGTTCTGTTTTGCTGATGCTAGCGTCAAATTTCTGCTCATCTCCTAACGGCCTTTAACAGTGAGCCGCCAACATCAAGGTTTGCTATTCTACATTCTACATCACATACAGATCTCTAGCTCCGAAAAATCTACAATACAACATGCAAACCATATAATTTAGGAGATACATATGAAAGATACGGGCCTGCGGCAAACTCATTTCTTCGCGTGGCCGAGCCCGCTAAGCTTCCATGCAAGCACACCGTTCACGAACGGCACCTTGAAGAAGAGCCATAGGGCAGTAATGCGGAAGAACGGGCCCCATCCCACGCCCCCTTTCTCGACCTCCGTCATGACCTCAAGCATGTCGATAACCTCGCGCGCGAGAGTACGTGTCCATAATCTGCACCGCATCCACACGTGTCTTCTCCACGCCGAGGGCGGCCTGGCGGTGCGCGTCGATCGCCTCGGCGAGCTCGCACCCGTCGCAAATGCCCATGTTCATGCCCTGCCCACCTGCGGGCCCGTGCTTGTGCGCAACGTCGGCGATGAACAGGATGTAAGTCCCGCCTTAGCGTGCTGCACGCACCGGTCGACGAGCGCGGGCCGCGTGCAGTAGCGCGAGCTGTCCAGTACCTTCACGATCTTCGGGGTGGTGTGCTGCTTCGAGTGCGAACCCGGGCCCCGGGCGTCGAGAATGGATCGGAGGTACGGCGCGTTCTGTGTGCAAGTTTGTAAGGGAGGGCGTGTCATGCCAAGAATGCCCCGCACACCCGTGATTACGGCGTCTTGGAGTAGCCCTTTCCCGTCCAGCCACCTCCACAGAGAGAGCGTAACGTCAATCGAGGCGACGTTCAGGTCAAACATGGTGTAGTTCGTATCTTCGTCTACTTGACTGCTCGAGGGTGTCTCGTCCTCGTCGTCGCCGAGGCGGTGGTATGCGGGATGCCCGCTGCTGTCGTATCCACCAGCCGCAAAGCCTTCTCTGTCAATCTGGTGTGAAGGCGGAGGGGCGCTCAACGGGCGACGCGAGATAAATACGTTTTGAATAAAATCCGCGAATCCTTCGACTTCGGAACTATCGTGGATTCAAAGATAATTGTCACACCGATTTCGGCGGTGAGGTAGTCGCTGATAGCGCGAGCTATATACTCTGCGGGAGTGGTCCAGGCATTCAGCCAAATCCTAGAAGAAACTACTCGAACCCACGCACGTTGCAGGCTTAAACTATTGACAGTCGCAAAAATTACAGAGAAAAAGGTCGTCCTGGATAAACTATGAGCACACTGTCCTCAAATACAAGCGGAGAGAAGCACCCACGTCCCCACGAATATCCAGAGCGTCTGGCTCATGACGAACCAGGTAATAAAGGCCGAGATGTACATGTTGTCCGCGTTGAACCGCCGAAAGGACTTGATCGTGAATCATTTAAATCGGATTCGCGCGCGCGCCCAGAAGCCCGTCGCGATCTTGAGAAAGTCGTCGCGCTCAGCAACAATTGCACAAAATCTACGAAAGGTCAACACAAAGAACATAAAGAGGGACGCAGAAAACCCACTTATCAGCGGGCCTCCGAAGCGTGCATTGTACACATTCCTCGGGCGCCGAACATCCACAGCTGTAGAGTTCGTATTGCGCCGAAACAACCGCAGAGTACGCGTCCATCGGGAGGTCCGGCACCTCGACCGTACGTGGGGGCGACCTCGGCGGCTTCTCGGTGCGTCCCGAGGATACTGTCACCCGTGGCTTGTTCAATACCCGAGGTACCATTGCTCGCGGTACGGTGGGCGGCCCCGCTTGGAGTCTCTTGGGCGACACTTTCTTCATGGACGAGATCAATGCTGGGGGTTTGGTTGGTGATGCTGTTTGGGGCTTCGTGGGCAGCAATTTCGCGTTCATGAACGTCGCGTTCAAGGACAGAATTTTCAGTCTTTTTCGCGTCCTTCACCGCGAACGAGGTCACAATGTCTTTTATTGCCACATCAGGTTCGGGGTCGGCGTCGGGATTGGGATCATGGTCGAGAGTCTTCTCATTCTCATCGGAGTTCTGAAAGGTAGCGGAGAAACACGGGGTGCGGATCGAGTGCTGCTTCTGTTTCTGCACATACTCACATCGCGGCCGGATGACAGTCTTCTGGCGGTTCACGTCGCTGCAGATTTTGAAATCAGTAAGGTGCCATACACGACTTCAATAGAGTGCGAGCTCAGGCAAGGCGAGCTTGCGAGCCGGCCTGAGTGTAAGACAAGGTAGATATGCTAGGTAGGATTTTGTGCGTCCCGTTTAGGCAGGAGGCTGCACAGCCACCTGCCCAAGACTTTTGCTTCCGCTCGTCGACCTCTGCGGTCGAGAAACGTTTTCCCGCTCATCCGTTTATCGAACCGCTCGTTTTTTTCGCTTTTTCGCTTCTCCGCACGACCCAGATCACTCAGTCGACTCCCGGACCCGTTGTTGTCTCTCTCTTGCCTTTCTACGCGTTCTGGACCCCTCCACGCATACGACGCGTCTGGCTGAGATTCCGCCTCTTCAACGTGAAGAAAGCAACCGAGACTTCACTTCTGGACTCAGACCCGCGTTTTCGATACTGTATCGCGTCCCGGCAGTCTCGTCGTTGGCTGCATACGTGGTGCGCTTATAATTAACATGATTCTTATCTTTTCCGCTTCCTTTTTTCGTTTGTTACTCTCCTCGACATTCCTCATGTCCTTCTGCCCAAGAATCGATTGGTGTTGCATTGGCAGAGGGACTAGGTCTCGTGCGTGGTTTCGGAGTTTCCGCACACCATTTACAGTTGTCCCTGCATTTGTTAACGCCGCCCGTGCTTCCTCTTGCGCCCGTACGCGCTCGTTAGGTTCAGCACTTTGTCCCGCGCTTCTCGGTGCGATGGCGCTCTAGCGCTGCACCCATATTGGTTCCCTTTTGGTGCTCATTGATGTCGCACGGGGGTGCGATCTGTTTTTTACTGTCCTTCCTTTATTTTTGTCTTTCTTGCTAAGGCCCGTGCGCGCGGTTCCACGCACACATTTTTCCTGTATGCATTATGTCCACGCACGTTCGTCGATCGCCTTGCGCCCCATGTCCGCGTACACTCGTCCTTGCGCTCGTCAGCGTCGCACCCGTGTGTGCTCGTTCTTGCGCCCGTCAGCGCCGCGCCCGCGTGCGCTCGTCCTTGCACTCGCGAGTCGTCAAGTGCCGCGCCCGTGTGCCCTCGTTTCTGCGCTCGTCAGGCCCGTGAGTGCCAGTCCCTGCGCTTGTTCGTGCCCGTCCCTGCGCTCGTGGCGCTCGTTAGTGCCCGTCCCCGCGTCGGTCAGCGCCCGTTTTTGCCCTCGTCACCGTGCGGTCGTTGTACCGCGCGCGCGGGAGTTTGTCCCTGTGCTTGTTAGCGCCTCGCCCGTGTGCGCTCGTCTCTGCGCCCGTATGTGCTCGTCCGTGCGCTTTAGCGCCCGTTTCTGCGCCCGCTAATGCTGCGCCCATGCGTGCTCGTCCCTGCGCATATTAGCATTGTGTCTGTACACCCGTTAGTAGTGTGTCCATGCGCACTCGTTCCCGGGCTCTGTGCGCTCGAAAACGCCGCGTCTGTGTGCGTTCCTCCCCGCGCCCGGATGCGCTCCTTATATGCGCTTGTCTGTGCTTGTTAGCATGACACCCACGCACGTCTGTTCGCAGTGCACCCGTGTGCACCTGTCCCGTCTCTGCGCGCGCGTGCGCTCGTCCCTATGGTAGGCAGTGCTGCGTCCGTTTGCACTCCTTAGCATTGCATCAGGGTGAACCTGCGTGCACCGCCAACGCTGTGCCTGTGTGCACCTGTCCCTGTACCCGCGACGATGTGCCCTATGAACCCGTCCCTGCGCCCGCGATGATGCGCCGGTGCGGCTGGTGGGTCGCAGCCCTTGAATCGCGCACGCGTGCGCCGTTCAGACTCGTTATACGAGATGATCGGGCACGCCCATCCGCTGCCGTTTCAGTTGCCGGGGGTACTTGCCTCGTCTGTCCCGCGTTCGTTGGAGCTGCGCTCGGGCGCGCTTATTTGCACTCGCCGTGTGTGTGTTGTCACCGTGTACACTCATCAGCACTGCGGGCCCGCAACCGTGTGTGCTCGTCGCCACCTTGGTCATCTTGATTTCCTTCATCTTTTCCTTTTCCTTCTCATGAACGCTCGGACATGCCGAGTTTCACATTACCTGCGGGCATGCCAAAAGGGTACTGAACCGCGCAGGCACGCGCTCCTCATCCCAATGTGATGAGGAGGCGATGCACATCCACTGCCGTTTCAGCATCCGTTGGTACATCCCGTGTGGTTTAGCTGTCTGCGGTTCCTTTCGCTCACGTATTGGCGCCCGAATGTGCCCGCTTTCGCGCCCGTGCGCTTTTTTCGGCGCTCGTGCGCCCGTCTCTGCGCCCGCATGCTTATGTGCTCGTCTTATTGCAGCACCTACACTGTGCCTCGTCCGCCGCGGCTCTTCGCCCGCGGGTGCTCGTAGGCATTTTGATATTGCTGACTCGTTCCGTTAAACTCCGGCCAGCCGTAGGCTTGCTCACCGTGGTGCTTCTTAGTGCTGCCTCCGTCGTTCGTCCTATCGATCATTGCGGGCCGCTCGTCGCAACATTATTCCATCGATCATTTCGATGGCGGGTTTTTTGATTTGTTGAATCCACGTATTCTCCGCTGTTTCCGCAAGAGACGTAAACGCAATGGTCAATATAGGGAAGTGGTCTTACACCCTACGCCCCCATTGTGCCTATGTACGGTCGCCCCGCTCGCCCGCCCGATCTCTCATTTTGAAGTCATGTTGTGCAATTGGCGCTGCGCCCGTGTCATTCTCGTGCTCGTTGTTAGCAATCCGCGCGGCATATCTCAGCAATGTGTCTCCGCATACTCGCGTCTTACACGGGGTGTATCTATCGTTGTGCTTATCGTTAGTGCATTCTTCGTCCTCGCTGAGTGAGCTCGTCCTTTACACGGGGTACATATCATTGTGCTCGTCGTTATCGTCAGTGCTGCCCTCGCTTGCGCTCGTTCCTCCTTGCACTCCTTATTGTCTTCATCCTGGCGGGTGTGCACATACATTCAAGTTCCTGCGCTGAATTGGACTGTGCCTGCAACCCATCTCGCATCAATATTTGATTCTTTTCACCCAGCCTGGACAGCCTGCTGATTAACGATGCACTTGTGTTGTGTCTTCACGTTCTGGTTCCTAGCACGGTGCTCCGTGTAAATCGTTGTCTCATACCGGACGGGCCTTATTGTTCTCGTTCCTAACACAGCGCCCTGCATGCGTTCGTCCCGTACTCGTCGTCAGCATCGTAGTTGGCATTCGCATTGCGCACCGTCGGAGCTTAGCTACATGTTGTTGTGCTCATTGTCAGCTCGTGGGCGCTCTCGATTCTACTGGCAACTGTGGTCGAAAATTATTTCGGTTCACTGTTTCGACGGCCGCGTTTTTGCTTATTCGAAATTGTTCTGGTGCCCGTTATTGTTCGTCCCGTTGCTCGAGCTCGTTTCGTTCCAGCGCCAGTATACGTTGGTTGGTCATCCTTTCGCTTCGGTGCTTGACTTGTTTGTGCTGCACGTTGATGCACCGTGCGCACCCTAGCTTTTCTGGACTCACAGGTCTTCGTAGGTCCTCGTCTGCTCGTTAGCACTCGTACGCACGTCCCTGGACTTTGTTTGCGCACCGTGGGCACTGCCAGTGTGCCCGCATACAGCTCATTTCGGTCTCAATTTAAATGGCAAATGGACGAATTCCTCTGCTTGCGCATATTTCTTTTGGCGCTTTTTACCGCTCGCTCGTCAGTATGCATTCAATATGCATCTCTTGAACTTTCAATCTTGATTTATTCCCACGCGTCTTCATGCTTACTTTCGTTTACCGCTCGTCCCGCTTTCACTCGCGGATGCCCGTTTCTGCGATCAGAGTTCGTCATTTTTTCGCGTTGCAGGTAGTACTAGTGCCGTGATGTGTCCGGAACACGCGCTGGTGCTCGTATGCTCACTTCCCTAATCTTCTGAGGCCTTCTGAGGTGCCCACCGCTTTCGTCCATACTGTCCTTTCCCGCATTTTGCCAGTGCTCGTTCTTGTGGCGCTCGCAAGCGCTCATACCTGCTATCGTTAATGCTTGTCCCGCTTCGCATTGGGCGCACGCTTGTCCTTGCGACGTTCAGGATGGGCCACCGGTCGTTCCTGCTTTACCTATCTTGGTGCTCACTGCACTATCTTGGTGCTCACCTATTTTGACGCCCACCCTGGGGTTTGCCTGCGCCTTTCTTCGTACACTCGTGCTGAGTCGTTGGCGCGCCGGGGTTCATCAGCCCACATTTAGTGGTCCTTTCCCACACTTGTTAGCACCTTGCTGCTCTCGTTCGCTACGGCTTCTATGAAACGGCGCTCCTGACTTGGTGCAATGGCTGCCGCTTCGTCGCTTCGCAGGCGTGTCCGTTCAGCGTCAATTCTTTCTCGCTGCTTTCGTTCGCCCCGGTTCTATCTTTCGCGCATATCTGAAATTGCGCTCTTGACTTCGTGCAATGGCAGCCACTTCGTCGATTCGCAGACCGCTTTCGGCTCGCTCCGCCACTACGGTGCTGACTGAGGCTTTCGTTTTGTTCCGTGCTACATCTTGCAGTTTCATCGTATTGCTGCTAGCACCATTCTCTCGCGAACAGCAGTTCTTTGAGGTTTCCGCTGCATGTCCATTATTGTCCTCAGGACCATTTCGTCCACAGTCTGGACCCTTCCGCGTTCTCGTTCGGGGATATTAGGCTTGAGCACGTCTGCGCTGGGAAGCTCTGGTAGAGCTTTCCAGCCTTCCCTCGAGAAGTCGGCAGAAATCCGCAGATTTCTTTCCCATTCATGTTGGTGGATTTGGGCAGGCTCAGGTCTTGCCATGTTCTTCAATGTGATGACTAGTACTTCCTTCAAGTGTATGCCGCACCCTACCTTGTTGATACGGACTGGATATCTAGCCCATAGGAAGCTCCTATTCCGATACTTCTTCCCGTAGCTCATGAATGGATAATGCGCGGCTCGGTGGGAAGGGCGGGTTTCTTCTGCAGCATCGGTCACAATCCGTGATTGGAATATCGACGGTAGAGAATTCAGAAGTGCCACTCTTAGATGCAATCATTTCAAGAAAAGTGGTATGGGTTTGAGGGAAGAGTCGTCCATAACTATCGCAGTGATTGGGATATTATAGCCTAGGATCAAGTTGTAGTTAGATTAAACACCGCAGTCGCAGCAAAACAGACTATTTGGGTGTGTTAGGACATTGTGGCTGTGTTGCCATCAAACTTGCGTCCAGAGGTCCAAAAACGCTCCCTCCCTCTAACCCTCCCTCAAGGTAAGTCTCGTTGTGTTGCCCGCCCGTCCAACGCCGTCCCGTCATGCCCGTGCATCGTGTATACACTTTGGATGGACGAAATTGAGCGGGAGGCGGTGGATGCGCGGATTGGGTTTTGGATGACACTGGACTGACTTTTTACTGGGTTAGATGCCGACGCACCTCTCGAAAACGCGCAAGCACCGCGGGCACGTCTCCGCCGGTCACGGTCGTGTCGGAAAGCATCGCAAACATCCCGGAGGTCGTGGTCTCGCTGGTGGTCAGCATCACCACCGGTGCGTTCCCTCCCCCATCCCTTCTCCATCTCTCTGACTCGCGCAGAACAAACTTCGACAAGTACCATCCCGGTTACTTTGGTAAAGTCGGTATGCGCCACTTCCACTTGACCCGCAACGCCCACTGGCGGCCCATCATCAACGTCGACAAGCTCTGGAGCCTCGTCCCCGCAGAGGAGAAGAAGGGTATCACCGCTAAATCCTCCGTCGTCCCTGTCATCGACACCCTGCGGTTTGGCTACGGAAAGGTGCTCGGCAACGGCATGCTCCCCAAGCTGCCCTTCATCGTAAAAGCACGTTTCGTGTCCGCTATCGCAGAGTGCGTCTCCGCCGTCTTTGTTTTTGGTGATGGTACTGACAACGCGCGCAGAGCAAAAATTAAAGAGGCAGGCGGCGTCGTCAAGCTCATCGCATGAGCCCGCGCACGACTACTTTTTTCTACATACTCGCTATCCTACGCATATGACATGAATGCATTCCATGCCCCATGTGAGATGCCCCTACGTCGCCCAAGTCATGTTTCGTTGTCTGCCATAAAACTTGAAAAGTACTAGCGTGAATTAGAAAAGGGGTGAGGTGGCTGTTGAAGCCATGAAAGTTTTGACGCGTCTGTCTTGCCTCTTACCATGTCATCGGCGGCGTCAACGTCGGCCCCCGTAGCGCACAATGCTGTACTACCACCAATGACCAACTCAGCCGGCCGCTCCTCGCGTATAGCACCTCATTCACACTTGGGCTCACCGCGGATGGATCTGCTCTCGCGGACGGTTCTGGATTCAGCGCTCACATCCTGACGCGTGACCTTCCAGGCTCAGTGTGGTGTTATCGTGGACCTCGTTAAATCGCGAAAATTCTCTGGGCGTGCGCTGTTGCTTGTTGGTGCCCCAGGGACGGGCAAGACCGCACTCGCACTCGCAGTTTCCCATGACCTCGGTGCAAAGGTGCCCTTCTGTCCCATGGTCAGCTCCGAGGTCTACAGTACCGAGGTCAAAAAACAGAAGTCCTTGCCGAGTCGTTTCGGCGCGCAATAGGTGAGTGGACGCGTCTCCATCTCAATTCTTACCCAATCTCTAATTTAACCGCATAGGACTCCGAATAAAAGAGACGAAGGAAGTATACGAGGGCGAGGTCACAGAGCTCACCCAGACAGAATCTGAGAACCCACTCAGTGGGTATGGAAAGACTGTCTCCCACGTCGTGGTTGGCCTTCAAACCGTCAAGGGCACGAAACAGCTCCGTTTAGACCCCAGCATCTACGAGGCCATTCTCAAAGAGAAAATCGTCGTTGGCGATGTCATTTACGTCGAGGCGAACACCGGTGCCGTCAAGGTGAGTCCCTGGAATAAAATTTAAAAATTATACGGAGCTGAGCATGTGCAGCGCGTCGGCCGATCGGACGCTTACGCGTCGTCATACGATCTCGAATCTGAGACGTACGTGCCTCTGCCGAAGGGCGACGTGCACAAGCGGAAGGAGCTCGTGCAGGACGTGACGCTCGGCGATCTGGACGCGGCAAATGCTCGGCCTCAGGGCGGGCAGGATATCATGAGTGTTATGGGAAGCCTTGTGAAAAGCGGCCGCACGGAGGTCACCGAGAAACTGCGGCGCGAAGTGAACAAGGTTGTCAAGGGCTACGTTGACCAGGGCGTGGCCGAGGTCGTTCCCGGTGTCGTCTTCATCGACGAGGTGCGCGCCGTTTTAAAGGCTTCTAATCCCCGATCTCACCTGTGTCTAGGTACACATGCTCGACATCGAGTGTTTTACCTACCTGAACGCCCTCCTCGAGTCACCTATGGCTCCGACTGTCATCATCGCCACTAACCGGGGCAACTCGCTTGTGCGCGGGACGACAGACATTGTGTCGCCCCATGGTATCCCAGTCGATCTCCTTGACAGGTGCGATCGGTTGACTTGTCCGCCCATAGTCGTTTGTCTCATTCGAATGCATATAGGTGTATGATTGTCAAGACGGACGGTTACGCGCGCGAACAAGTTGGGAAGGTCGTACAACTGCGCGCCAACGTCGAGGGCCTGCGGCTCGGGAGTGGCGTCCTCGAACGCCTCGCCGTCGAAGGAGAAAAGTCTTCACTGAGGTTGGTCGATAAAAGTCCACTCAGCACGTACAAACTAAACTGGCGACAGATATGCTCTGCAGTTACTAACACCTGCCTCTATCCTGGCAGCACTCGCTGGCCGCGCGCAAATAGAGGTCGAGGATATTGGGGAGATGAACGAGCTGTTTTTGGATGCCAAAACGTCTGCGGCAATGATTGGGGAGGATGGAGGATTCCAGGGCGGTAGATAACGCAGCTCGCGGTGTACGTACTAATAGGTGGGTTTTCTTTTTGCCCTTCCGAACAGACTGGGAACCGACTCTGATGTATTTGGCAGGATATCTTGCTTTGAAAAAATATTGTATTCATACACATCATGGGTAGTTGACAGTCTGCCGAGTTCCTCGGGATCATATATGCAATTGTCTGTATGAGGGTCAACAGTAGGAATTTCGATGTCTTTCAGTCCATACCCCCATATCTCCTTTTGCTCATTGCTAACGGCCAATGCTGCCTCATAGATTGCCTCCCGGGCGTAGCCCCTGGCGTGGCGTCCAATCTTCCGAAAATGGTTGTTGATCTTCTTGAAAAAATCTTGGGGGATACCCCGTGTGTAGTAGATGTCGGCATCACCGGAGGTCACTTGTTCGTCCGCGAGGAGGCGATTGGCGATTTTGGAGAATTCTCGGTGGTATTCGCCAACGTCCTGCTCAGAACGTAACTCCCCTTGGGCAGACTTCGCAGTGAACTGCTCGAGGTCTGAACACCAGAAGCCTCCATCGGATCCAGGATACAGACGCATAATCCTGGCTTTGAAATCATCCCACTGGGTGCCGTCGGTATTGTAGCTCTTCCACAAGTCCTCCGTCCTCGGGTCGGGGGTGTAGTACAGCGCGCGTTTGATCTTCTCTTCCGAGGTGGGGTTCGTGCAGTGGCGTTGACATAATTCATCGACGTCCTCAAGGTAACGTCTCAATGAAAGCGGGTCTTTTTCGTCAAAATGAGGTTTGGAGGTGCGAAGGGGAAACATCAAGCTCGTTGTCATGCCGGCGGATCAATTATATGAGTCCTAATTTGGTTTCTTTAGCAAATGTTTATTTTGATGGCAACAGTTGTGCCGTCATCAATCATATTTGACTCTCGCTCAAATGTCTGTCTCATATTCGCTGCACTCCCCCTCCTCTCACTCTGACTCTCGCTCAAATGTCTGTCTTGCGCTCCCCCTCCTCTCACTTGCGCTCCTCTTCTCCAGTCATCTTTCAGGAGATCCTTCTCCATGTTCCTGAATGCGTCGAAGCCCCAGAACAATGGGTCGCAGAACATATATTGGCCTCCCCTGGCGCCCAAGACCAGTTTCAGTTTCGTGCGTGGCGTCCAGAAGCAGTGGTGCATCCATGAATTAACTACCCTTTCACAGTCAATCCTTTTCTCGTCTTTTGCTCCATGTTCTTTACGGACGACCATGTGGCGCGGATCCGGCACTATTACGCCGATCTGGAACCAGAGCTGTATGCGCTGGCCTGCACGGCCACCCACGGGTCCGTAGCGGTTGCTCTTGCGAGCGAGGCTTTCCATCATGACCACAACGGTCCTGAAGCCATGGATGCCGACGACGGGCAAGAGTGGAAGGGAGGGAGAATATCTGCGGGCGGTGGTGGCGGACAACTTGGAGGTGGTGGTGGTGGGGATGAAAAACACGGTGGAACCCAAGGAGGACAGGGAAGAGGTGGCGGGGGAGACAGAAGAGGCGATAGAGGACGACGTGGGGGAAGAGGTCGGGGCGGTCGAGTTGCTGATCCCCCTAAACTGCAGGCTCCCCCGCAAGCAATATTTTTCCAAAATGCTCCTAGATCCACCTTTCGCGTCGTGCCGTTTACCACCCCCCCAAAGGAACAGCTATCAACCATGCGAGATCTCGCGGCCCGGCTGGGTGATAACAGCACGATCAAGGGTCTCTTGGATCAGAAGTATAGCCCCTTTGAAGACGAAGAGACCGCGAACAACGATACCCAGCGTATTTTGATCCACGGCACCAGATCCTCCTTCCTCCCGCGGTTTTGCAGTAGCGGGATTTTCCCCCTGCCGCAACTAAACACACTTGCCATAGGGCCAGCATTCTACACCACCAGCGACCCACGTGTCGCGTACATGCACACCCTCCTCCACCACCCCCGCGTCATGTCTCCCGATCCCGTTATCTTCCTCGTCTTCTCCATCAGTCCCTCAATCCTTCATGGTGACGTACCGTTTGATGGGCGAAGGCTCACAAACCTCTGGTTTGAAGGGGAGACGGAGGAGCAGGTTGATCAGCTCATCCAGGTAAGTCGTAGTCATACTGAGCTCTGTTGGAACTCTGACTTGGATCACCTTAGCATGGATCAAACTGTCACAACTCCGAGCCAGTTTTGATACCTCTACTCGCCCAGACCGATATTATCATAGCGCCGCACTTGGTGGCATGTTTCTTTATTTACCCTATAGATGATCGCTGCTGATTTTCTTCTTTTCTCTCCGGCTTCTGACAGCCAGCCTCGGGCAAATCAGTCCGCATCGCCCGATACGATTTCGGTGGATCGCATGAACAGCCCACGCAAGTTGCAGCCGCAACCCACGCAGCGTGGTTGTACTTTGCAGCTTCGATAAAAAAAGTAAGCCGGAATAGTTTATTCTTCCTGAAGCATTTAACCCTCGCGATAGATTTTGATTGAAGATAGAGGGCAGGCGCCTGAGAACAGGTAGTTTCACGTTCCTTCCCCTTCCTTTTCTCCTTCTCTTTCTGCCGTAATTTCCTCACCGTGATGTGACACCCCTCCTCGCGGCCCCGGTTCTCGTGTATCTTTGTATTTGATAGAATTAAATAATAAAAACTCATCCCCACCTTCCCGGGACGCTCGGGTACGCCACGCGCTCGTCTTCTCCCTCCGCTTCCTCTCCCTCATGTTTCCTTCCGCTTCCCAAACACGCTAGGGCTTGTTTGAGTTTTTTAACCTAACAGGAGAACAAGATTTTCAGGAGAAAATCGTGAGGAATGCGTCCCAGCGATGCATGTGAAGCTGGATCAGAAACGAGACACGGCAAGCACTTGCCGCCTATTATTTCCTTCAGCAAGTTAGACAGACCTCCTCCCAGACGCCATGTACTGTCCGCACCGCAGTGACGAAGACGATGCCGGGCATACCCAGGGATACAAAAGATTGAATACAAATACTGGCTCTCCACCATTTCCCGACAGATAAGAACCGCGTCCCCATGGCGCAGCTGTACGGCTCGAGTAACAAGTGCACCGCGGCGCGCCACACGACGGCGGCAGCGGCAATCGTGTGCTGGATTTATGCTGGAATGCGACGAGGTATTGCTGGCTTATTGGTGTGTTTGGAGGGCAGTGATTGACTGGCCTTTCAGCTCGCGTTCTGCGATTTCAATCTGGCGACCAACGCGCGCAACGACGCCTTTAGCGCAGCGACGTTCTACCCCTCCTGGAGCGGCATCACGCCAATTTTCAATCCCTCCCTTATTTCAAGCACACCAAGTCTGCTTACCTCGTTTTCTCCTAGCCCCTACGCACCAAACGCGACGCAAGCCTTAGGGTGAGTTGAGGGAAAATTGAGTTGCATTATGCGTGTACATTCATTCTGACTGAGTTTTCTAACGAGCTTCCCGTAGCTCGGAACGTCTTCAAGATATTTGACTTGCTCGCAGCGGTTTCGAATCCTCTTGAAGTCTTGCTTATCCGAGATAAACTTGCAATTGAATCGCCGCCTCTTCCTACTCCATACGAAACTCCCACAGATGATTTAAAAGCGAACGTACTGTATTCAAAATACGGAGATACAGGGTGTACCTACGCCAATTCGACTCGGGCTACCAAGCGCCGCACGGCGGGGAGCGCGAATCGACGGCAGCGCTGGACGGGGACACAAACGCGACGGCGCGATGCTGCTGACGTCCGCGCACAAAGACCCCAACTCTGAAGCGGCGTCCACCACATCGCGCGGAGACGATTTGCGCGTACGCAGACGGCCCGCGCATACGGCATGCGTCCCTGCGCGAATTCGCGAGAGCGGAGTCGGCGCGCCGGTGCCGTTCCGCGAACGGAACTCGGCTCGTTCTGGTCCTGCACAAGAGCCCTGCCCCTGCCGAGCAATCCGGCATGCAAGACTCGGGCCGGCGCCGTCTCCGAGCACGGGGATGCACAGAGGCGCCGTGGACTCGACAGGGCGCGCGCGTGCGCAAGGAGACGAGGGCGGGAGGGCGTGTGCATGGAATCTATGTCCGCGTGGACTCCACGCCGAGCGCGTGCACGAAGGAGACGAGAGGGCGGAGGTGGGCGTGGTGGAGATGGGATGGAAGTGAAGAAACAGAGAAAGAAAAAAGCGGGGAGATAAAGTACGTACCACTCTTTCCATTCCCTTCCACGAAGCTAGGCTCACACAGAACTCGTTCAGCTTGAAGGCGAGAGTGTAAAATTTAAAGTCTAGATTCGTGCGGCGAGCAGGCGAGTTGCCGGGAAGCAAAAATTAGAGAACGTCAGAAGGGGAAAACGGGTCTGTATTCCGGCGCAGCAGGTTGATGCGTCAGTCAGCGTTCGAAAAGAAAAAACAATGGTTGATATGTTCGTGTGGACCGGACCTTGCTCAAGCAAAGCGGGATTGCCGTTCAAGCGCGGTATTCCATACTTGAAACTGATGTAAATAAATAGCGGCAGAGAAATTTACAAACACTTAAACAGGGCATCTTGATGTACTTTTGTAATGAAATTGTACTCCTCTGCACGAGCATTCTGGCGGATCAAGGACGATAGATGAAAAGGGTACCTCACCTCCCCATCCTTTCCAGACCAATCAAAGTCAATGAACCGGATTGACTGATCCGCGTGGGCGACCATGATATTTTGCCGGCGCAAGTCCCCAAAGACAAAGCCGCCGTCATTTAGACTGTTCAACGCATCGCTTACTTGGTGTTTAACACTTGCGGGTAAGTCTTGTGTCCCGTACACCGCGTGGAGCGTCTTCCCTTCGACTAGTTCCATTACAACCATGCACAAGCCGCCATATCCATCACCTAGCTCGCCGTGGTAGATAAGCTGGGGCGCAAGACCCTTCTGGGCCATGAACTTGTGCGCATGTCGGCCATATTGTTGGACGAATTTCACGACGGCGGGTTTTTTGTTGATATCCACGCGATACGTGACGCAGGTCGGATCGCGCTCCAGGGGACAGATGTACTCAAATTCAACGATGCTGCCGTCTTCTGCGGTGTAGTGCGTGATGGATGGGCAGAAACGAGAGTGTACGCGACCAATAGTCCAAGGGACAGATTCGAGGCTAGCGTAGTAATGTTGTAGATCCACCAGCGCCGACTTCAGGGCGTAGAGAGGGCGGGCAAGATTAAGGACCTGCTGGTCGTCCAGGGTGCGGGAGCATCCAAACCACAGATAGGGAGTAAGGCGCTGTACAATCGGCCGACTGGTTAATATAGCTCCTAGGATGACGACCCAAGGGCCTGCCAGACCGACAAGGAAGGAAGGGCAACAACAAGAATCCCGAACGATTTTCCGCTGAAATGTAGTGAGTGCAGGGATGTCTCTGTGACAAGGTGTACATACAGTGTCGTGAACCCAGAATCTCGTGAAAGAGAAGGAGGATTGCACTGACGGGTCGGAGCCCCCGGCACCCAACTCTGCTTTGACCTCGGTAATGAGATCGGCCGCGCTGATGTTGAAAGGTGTGGCGGTCAAATGGCAGAAGTCTGCCGAGATTTTGTCCTGGTTCGGGACAGTTTCGAGGGTGACCTGGAGAAGATCTTCGAAGATATTCCGTGTTTCTTCGTCCCGACGCTTCTCGTAAGTGGCAATAACGGATAGCTTGCGCATCAGTGCGGAAGTATGTCGCAAGTGGTCGTCAGGTATAGGAGTAGAGCTCGCGCAGGCGCTGATGAACTTCGCGAAGACGGGATGATATAATTCCACGGGCGGGGCAGTGGTAGCGGGTTCATTTGCTCGGAATCGCCCATCGTAAATGGCGATGTCAGATCCTTGTAGCTTGTTGTACTCCTGAGACTTGGCTGATGCGGACGGCGTCGGCCCCGACACCGAACCGCGGATAAATTTAGTAAAAGCTGAAGATAGAGATGAGAGGACGGGGATATCAAGCTGGGTAACTCGCCTTCGTGTAACTCGGTCACCACATCACCCTCGCTATCCTTTTCTTCATTCTCGCCCTCGTCGTATGCAGGGATTGCCGCGGGAGGTAATATGACAATAAAGGTAGTCGTCTTGGCAGTTTGCGACCAATCATTGCCGAGAACTTCCGCGAGTGTGTTGAAATAAGGTACGAAGTCCGCAATAGCGTCTATTTTGAAGTTATTATGTTCAAGGAGGTTGGTGACTTGGCGTGGGGAAAGGTTTTTTTCTACATTCAACTAAGGAGAATATGTTAGCAATGAAGGTCGAATTCGGCGAACTTTGACGCACCTTTAACATTTCTATTTGTTCTTCATCGACGCGACGCAGCTCCGCGATTTTAAATACGAGTTCCCGAATTGTCGGTGTGGCGGTGAGTTGGAAGTTCATCACACACGAGGCTCCAGTGATCAGGTTTTCGCGGGTGGGCCGCCCGACAAAGAATACGTAGCCGATGTTGATACTGGTCATTTTGAGTGGAAAGACAAGTCGTCAAGCGCGCTGTTTACCTCTATTGTGGCAAAAGGTATTAGGTAATGTCGGGCCGAGGGTGAACACAATTTCGAATGTCTTTCAGTCCATACCCCCATATCTCCTTTGGCTCATTGTAACTCTTCCACAAGTCCTCCGTCCTCGGAGTGTAGTACAGCGCGCGTTTGATCTTTTCCTCCGAGGTGGGGTTCGTGCAGTGGCGTTCACACAATTCGTCCACGTCTTCAAAGTAACATCTCAGTGAAAGCGGGTCTTTTTCGTCAAATGAGGTTTGGAGATGCGAAGGGGGTTGTCATGCCGGCGGATCAATTATATGAGTCCTAATTTGGATTCTTTCCCGATTTGTTCTTTCAGGTTTCTTGGAAAAAAAACATCTAGCCCGAGGTCTGCCACTGAGCCAACCCTGTCGCTAGTTTCAGCTCTAAGAACTGGTTTCAATAACTTGAAGAGATTTCTGAACAGCTGTCGGTTAGTCCGGATACGAGCTTGCTTCGCACTGTTTTGGGTGGATGATTTTCTTCAGGCTTCAGAGACAAGGAGCTGAGAAGGTAGTGTTTTTTTTTCCCTGGAAGAACTCGGAACCAACACTTGAATCGTGACGTTCTATGGCAATTGCGGCTTGCCTAGTCTGCGGCTAAAATAAATAAACCGGGACTCGGCTCAGAGTCTGATTCACATCCACCTTGGTAATCGGACTTGGAATATTTTGTTCCTCAGCCTTCAAGTTTGACGTGAAGCCCTTCAGAAACGTGAGCAGTGCGCGAGCGGCTGCCTCATTATTCATACGAGTTCGATACGTCTTGACAATCCGGATATAAATTTTTAGACGTCGTTCCAAAGAATGGATAGATGTATGTGTACCACGAAGAGGCTATAGCTAGGCTCGCACAGACCTCGTCCAACTTGAAGCCAAGAGCGTAAAATTTGAAGTCTAGATTCGGGCGGTGAACAGGCGGGTTGCCGCGAAGTAAAAATTAGAGAACGTCAGAAGGGGAAAACGGGCTGTATTCCGGCGCAGCAGGTGAATTATTTTTGTCGTAAATGCGTCTGTCAGCGTTCGGGAAAGAGAAAACAATGGTTGATAAGCCTGTCGGGCCGAGGGTGTAGAACAACAAGAACACACAGAGGCATCAGTCAGAGCCACCTGCGCGTTTCTTTCCTCGTCTCTTCTGCTGCTTTCATTTTCCTTCTTGCTCGATTTGTTTTTCTGATCAAGGTCTTCTCCCGACCCCCACCGTCCGCGAGCTTGAGTCGCAGGACAGTACACGGCCTACAATAGCCACACGACCAACAAACCATCATCGGAGAGTCGGCACTTGCACTGGAGACATTTGCGAGACGATAACTGCTATACGAGCCCTTGGACGAGCCCCACAAGTCTGCCTAACGATCGAGAATGCGTGAGAGCAACTTTGCCTTTCCCGCGCAGAACAAGGCCTGCGTATGCATTACCTCCCAGCTGTATGACCGAAGGGGTCCGTGCTCTGTTCTATTGGCGTTTATTGCTTTCGTTCTGACCTCCTACAGCGCTGGACACATCTTCCGCACTCCCGCTCTTCAACTCCCTGACCCACTTGACTTACCTCACATCAACATCTCCCCGCATCCGGGAGATAATGACGATGGACGGCGGTCTCGAGCGCCTCGTGCGCATCCTGCGTGACTTCTGCATGGCCCCGCCCCCTCCCGCATCTCCGGCCGCCTTCTACGGCCTACTACCCCCGTCGTATCGTGCCCCACGTCCTCCGCCCCAACTCAATCCTCCCGCGGGCCAGTTTGACAAGCACGCCGCGTATCGCTTCAGTCTGGCGTTCCAATGCGTTGTGAATATCGGTGTACGCGGCAGTGAGCCGATCCGCAGCCGCGTCGTGCAGGCCGGCACCCTCGATGTCGTAGGATGCATTCTGGAGGCATGGTTAGCGGGACGCGGGTTTGCGGTCGGCCCGAGCACAAGTGCGACGGGGCTGCCGCGGGAAACGAGAGAAGCGAGAGCGGCGCGGAGAGCTGCCGCCGCCGCCGCAGGCAGGGGTCGTATCGAGGCAACAGTGAGTGTTGATGTTTTTTTGCTTGTTTTTCTCAGGACCAGCTCGATGCGATATCTATGGCACTTAAGCCCCGACATGCGGTTATCCACCTTACTCTGAACCCCACCTCATCGTGACATTCATCCACCGCTTTATCCCCCTTCGGTGTCATATTTCCCCGCCCTCCGTTATCCAAGCCTTTCCTGGCGTGGCATTCGTACCTTATTCTTCGCGACGTTGGCATTCTATTTTATTCATCCTTTCCTTTCCCAATTCGTTTCATTCTCGTGTCCATTGTATGGTCCCATCTCCTATCCCCTTCGCATCGACTCTTCTTTTTGATGTTTTTGCTGATCCTGTGTTTTTTCTCCAGGAAACAACAGCCCAAGATCCTCATCCTCCTACCATTCCTCCGCAACGTCTCCTCGCAATTAACACCTCCGCTATTGCTCCGTCGCGCCCTACAAATGTGCCGGAAGATGCGCACAACAATCGCCCTGATGCCAACCAGCGCGCAAACGCAACCGACGCTGCATCTACAAGCAAAAAACGTGCGATCGGTTCGACCGCCGATGCTGCATCAATGAGCAACAGCGCAGCGTCAAGCAGCACAGGTGCATCGTCGAGCCAGCTCCACCACCCAGACCGCGACGAGGATCTCGAGGCTCAGACACCAATCGTAAGGGATCGAAGCGCGACCGTCGTCGTGCGTCGGCGTGGGGAGGGTAGCCATGCGAGGGAGAACACGAACGGTTACGCGCGGGATAATACCTCCACATCCCCCGACAACTCCCGCATGCATACGAGTGCGGCGATGCATGCGCTCGCACAACTGCACGCCGCGCACCTCGCCGCTCAATACCAGGGCCCGCCATCGTCACCATCGCCGTCCGCGAGCAGTACTACAAGCTTGCGCGGGAGCCCAAGTAGCACCACCAGCACCGGCGCGCGGACGCGGAGTCGCGCGAGCTCGAACGCGTCGCCCATCAGCCGGGCGTCGCCCGTCAGTAGTACCGTTAGCAGCAGCCGCGCGAGCCCGAGTCCGAGCACGCGCACGGACACAGACACTGACGGCGATGCGGACGGGGATGTTGAGATGGTGGCGGCTGGCATGGCGGGGATGGGTGTCGGTTCAATGGGGGCTGGAGCAACGACCGAACTCGGCACGATTCCACACACACACGCACACCGTGACGGACGCGGGCGCGTCGGCGACTCGAGCGCGAGCGCCAGTCCGAGCCCGCCGCCGCTCAATACACATCTCAATATGAACATCCCGCAGACGGGCGAAGCCGCGCCAGGCATGATGAATATGAACATGGGCGGGAACATGGCGGGGATGAATATGAATATGATGGGCGCGAATATGATGGGGATGGGGATGGGAATGGGGATGGGCGGGATGATGGGCGGCGGGATGGGAATGATGGGTATGGAGGGCATGGGGATGATGGGGCTCAACCGCGATCCGCGCATTGCAGGCGAGGAAGGCGGCATGGGCATGGGTATCGGCGGCGAGGAGGGGATGGAGGGCGACGCGACGAACATGATGCTCAATATGGGCATGATGAATGGCGACGTTGGCATGCTTGGGCTCGACGGCGGGATGGGGATGCTCGGTGGCGGGATGGGCATGATGGGCATGAACATGAACATGAACATGGGCATGAACATGGGCCCGCTCGGGATGATGGGGGGAATGCCTCTCCCGATGGGCATGGGCGACGTCAGCGGCTCGGGCGGCGGAGATTCCGAGGCGCGCGCGGACACGGATGCGGATGCGGAGGAGAGCGATGCAGGCGCGCATACTCGTAGCAACACAAACGTCAGCACACTCGCCCCGCGCCGCCGAGGAGAGGACGACATGCAGACGCAGCAGACGCCGCGCGCAGGGGTCGTACGACTCCCCTCGCCTGTTCCGTCGTCTCCTGGTGCCGGTCCGTCTTCTGCATCGTCATCCTCCGCTGTTTACGACGAAGACGGAGAGCTGGACGACGAAGAAGGCGAGGTCGTGGTCGCTATCCGTGGCAGTGGCGGTGGCGGTGGCGGCAGCTCTGGAACCGTGCGCCGCGCAAGTACCGTGCGTGCAGCGCAAACTCGCCCTCCACTCCCCGACGGCGGATCAACAACCTCCACCGCCCTGGAGCCTGGACCATCGGGGAGTGCGGGCGTTAATCGTGTTAGCGTTTCACATCGTGACCGTGGGGACACCGCACGCCAGCCCGCCTCGTCTTCGTCTATCTCTGCGCCGCTTCCAGCCGCAGGACCCCGAGCAAATCAGCACCACACACCGTACCCAGGCGCGCCACGCGTCCCCGCTGCACCGACTCCTGCGGTACGCGCCCGCCGCGCCACCGCCGCGGAGGTCCCTGAGGCCATCCCACTCATCGCCACCGTTCCTACCGCCGCACCGCAGCCACCGACCCGCACTCGCGAGCGTGAGGAGCGTCATCACCACTCACACGCGCACCCGACGGGACCGTACCGCGACGAGGACGTGCTGCTCTCGCTGCAGCTTCTCGCATACCTCAGCAAATACCCGCATGTGCGGCAGGCGTTCTACAAGCGCCGCAATGGGTTCCATCCCGCGAGCGCACTCGCGATGGCGGCAGCGAAGGCGTCGGAGGCATCGGAGCAGCCCGTACCCAAGGCGCCTGAAATCGTGAGGGACAAGGGGCGGCAGACGCAAGGTGGGCAGCAGCTGGCGTTCCTGCGAGCGTTTGGTGTCGCGGGGAAGGAAAAGAGAAGGGCAAGGCACCTGCGGCTGGGTCATCCCGGGCAACAACGTCGGCCGCGACTCAGACAGCGTCTGCGGCTACCTCGACGTCCACGGCTGCGCGTCCTGGGCTCGAGACCAATGTCTTCTCCCTCGTGGAACGTTTTACGTTCCGCCCCTCGTCAAGCGAGACGGACCTACCAAACCCCCCGCCTAAGCTTCCGCAGGAAATCCAGTACTGGGCGGGTGTAATCATGCGTAATGCGTGCCGGAAGGATGACAGCAGGGGCGGTATTAGACAATGTGCTAATAGTAGGATTTTTTTTCCTTCCTCGCGATACATGTTACTGATTTACTTGCACATGTAGTGCTTTGCGGCCGTTGGGAGGAGTACCCGCGTGAGTTCGCCAAGTGCCGCCGGTGCCGGAAGGCGAAGTATTGCGGCAAGGAGTGCCAGAGTACAGCTTGGAGCGAAGGACATCGGTTCTGGTGCAGTGCAAAGGAGGGGGATGACGCGCCGGACGCAAACGCGGCGTCATCTGCTTCTAACATGGCCACGTCGGCGAGTAATGCGACTATCACGCCTGACGCGCCGGATCCCAATGCTATTATTCCTGTTGGTGCGGAGCGGCGGGAGCGAAGAGAGCGATATGCGGCCCGGGAGCGCGAGAGGCTTGCTGCAGCTGCCACGGTCAACGCGATCCTCGGCGGACCCGCAAATGGAGGAACGACTGCGGCGGATGCTGCGACTGTGCGTGGGTTCAGGTCCACAGGAATTTTCGGCGCGCATCCGAATACTGTCAGCGCCGTCTTTGGGGGAGTCCCGGCTCCGCCAGAATCGTCTCCCAACCCTGTCGCTGGTCCCAGTAGGGAACGCGCTGCCGGCGCTGCCCCGGCGGCACCAGTTGAGTCGACAAGAACCAGAGCAATGGCCCTGCTTCGGCGGACGGCGGCGAATCCTCTCGGTGCCGTAGGCAGTCCTGCTCCAGCCCCTCAACGCCGTGAACGCGACCGCGAGACTGGCAACACGTATGCGACCTTCGACACGTACATGGCGGAAAGACGCAGAGCGGAAACGTCTGTTGCGGCTGCTTCTTCAGGCGCCTCTATGCCTGCGCCCGCGGCGATCCCTGGATTACCCGACCATCTGCACCACCCGCAGCCGCAGAATCCCGCCGATATCCGCTACCTCGCGAGTTTTGCGGTTCCACCGCGACGGCGCGTCAGCCGAACGAGCAGGGACGGCGACTCATTGACTAGATACGGTGGTACACTCCGGGAACCTCCTGTCTCGGGAAGCGGCTCGGGCGGTGTGGCGGAAGACCAGGATAACATGGTATTGGAATAGGTGCTGTTTGCTGAACGGTATTTGCTACTACATTCATACTTTTT
Organism: Mycena leptocephala; assembly: GCA_029378395.1. Taxonomy (NCBI): domain Eukaryota; kingdom Fungi; phylum Basidiomycota; class Agaricomycetes; order Agaricales; family Mycenaceae; genus Mycena; species Mycena leptocephala. The sequence goes on along the minus strand of JARJLF010000755.1, from coordinate 83,486 downwards.
CTCTTGTCACCAACTCGCAAAACCCGGTATCGTTTTTTCATACTAGTACTACTACCACATCCTTCCATATAGCGCTACTCACGTCGATCCTTGTCTCCCTACGCACATCTATTCACTTTATTTACTCAGTTGTAAGCACCAAATCGTGAGACCGAATGACTAAGCCGATCCTTCTTTCCAACTCCCACAAGCCGCGCTGCAAAATAGAATTACAATATCTCATGATACGTCCAGTCCAGTCGCAAAAACGACACGAAGATTATCCTCTGCGAACTTGTTTGAGCTTGAATCTCTCAGGATGCTCTATTCGTTGTGCTCCCGCGTAGACTCGTTACCAGCCTGCCCTATGACGGCAAATCTTAGGGTGCAGCAGACTAGTCACGAGTCTGCACCATGCAGACCTGATCCGACTTTTCATTTTTCCGCTTTCCATTTCTGAATAGTTACCGAGATGGTCAAAAGATGTTATACCTCGAAGAAGTGAAGTCAGAAGCCTGACTGAACCTACGGCCACATACGTGGCCGATACTCGAGCGAAGAAAGTCCGGTAGCAAAAAGCGTGACGACATCTGAAGGAGAGGTACTTATAAAGAGCAAACTTTGCGACCTAGGCTCTCGCGCGAAAATGATACACTTATCCCTGCTGATTTTGGCCTTTTCAAGCTCCGTTCTCGCGCAGTCTCCTGTGTGGGGTCAATGTGGAGGTCATTGAATTCTACTATACTGACTGTGGGAAGTCATTTGATATTTTTTTTGCAGGAGTAAGCTGGACAGGACCCACGAGTTAGTGAAGCCATTGACTCTCTGTTACTCTGAATTTTTATTTTTATTTCATTAGCTTGCGTGACCGGGAGTGTATGCACGTTTTCAAGTATCTACTACTCCCAATGTCTTCCCTCAACCGCCACGACCACCCCACCGACGTCGACCGTTGCGCCACCAACCAGCACCAGTAGCGCGCCGACCTCGACAGCCTCCGTTCCCGCGCAAACGGGCTTTGTGAAAACTTCTGGAATGCGGTTTACTCTTAATGGCGCACCGTACACGCTTTTCGGGTACTAACCTCCATACCATCGAGTATTCCGGCTCATACATTTCTTCACCAGTTCGAACGCTTACTGGCTGGCTCTTATGGGGTACAGCACTACCGACATCAACAAGGCCTTCGCAGATATTGTCGCGAGTGGTGGAACTACCGTCAGGTAATCTCACAATCATTTAAATTCTGTCGTGCTTGTTTACATAAATGGAATTAGGACTTGGTGAGATTTCTGGTTTTACTGCCCAGGCACAACTTCATTTCGAATCAAGGGGTTTCAATGAGGTCACCGCCGCCAATGGTGTCTACTTCCATCTATGGTCGGGCAAGACGGCGACCGTCAACACTGGCGCTAATGGTCTCGGAATGCTCGGTACGCATTTTAATTCAGATTTATTGAGTCCCTTATTTACCTTGACAAAATAGATACTGTGATTGCTTCGGCCAAAGCTCACGGAATCCGTTTAATTATTGCCTTGTATGCTTTCGTCCCCTTCTGGCGGAGGGTTCTAAATTTTCCCTTTCCAGAACCAACAACTGGTGGATTTTATTCTCCCCGCCCTGTGGATTTTCTCTTATTGCATCCCAGGTCTGATTACGGAGGAATGGATGTCTACACCGCGCAGCTTCTTGGTTCTGGCCAACCTCACGACGCCTTCTACACCAACCCCACAGTCATTGTTAGTCCCGTATTTCATTTTTTGCCCGTAAAATCGCGCTCATATTGTTCTTCCACCCCAGGCTGCTTTCAAGACCTACGTCCAGACCATCGTTACGCGATACGCCAACGAACCCACTATCATGGTACACGTTGTCCCTTTTCCTCGAGCTACCCCACTGAAAAATCTTCTGCCAGGCTTGGGAACTCGGTAGACATTTTCGGACTCCGCGTAGATAATCCTTGTTAAATTCCTCTTAGCAAACGAACCGAGGTGCTCTGGAAGCAGCACGTAAGGCCATCTACTTCCTGATCAAAGCAACTCTCTGACGGCGAGGCTCACAGACCTGCGTCCTCAACCTGCAATGTGTCGACCATCTCGACATGGGCATCGACGATGTCTGCGTTCATCAAGTCGATCGACAAGAACCATCTGGTGGCCATCGGAGACGAGGGTTTCTTCAACCAGCCTGGTAACGCCGATTTCGTCTACCAGTATGTCATTTCCCATTCTCCTCATGCACTGTGTTGAACTTTGAACAGGGGAACCCTAGGGATCGATTTTGCGGCAAACATGAAGATTAGCACCCTTGACTTTGGCACCTTCCATGTAAGAAGTTGTTCGATCCTTTAACAAAGTCTCGAACTGATTGGTTCTGGACAGATGTACCCTGTACGTCCATGCTCTTCTTTTAAGACGTTGTGATTCCCAACCTGTCCTATTAGGAATCCTGGGGCGAGACCAACAACGAGGTTGCGTGGGGCTCCCAGTGGATCACCGACCACGCGACCGTCATGAAATCCACGAACAAACCCGCCATCATAGAAGAATTCGGTATAACGACTACGACCCGAAACTCCTCTTACGCGACCTGGTACCAAACTGTATGTACTCGGCACCACACCTCCTGGTTTTGTTTAGGCTCAACTGTTTTATAGATCATCAGCACTGGTCTCACTGGTGACCTGATCTGGTATACATTCATTGAGGTATAATCTAAACAAAATCATTTCGTTAACGATTTTGCAGGCAAGCGGGGTCGCAGCTCACGAACGGGGCTACACCCAACGACGGCTTTGCGATCTACACGACCGACCCGGTGTATTCTTTGATGCAGTCGCATGCGAAGGCCTTGGCGGCCAGGGGATGAAAAAAAGGCTAGTTACAGGCTGTAAGTATGTATATCGTTGGGAATATCACCGATTTTGGCCCAATCTTGAACCAGATTGTGAACCGTTCGGAGAGAAGGAAATAAAAAATCGGAACTCATTTCTGGACTAGAAGACCTTGCTCCGAGCCTACAGACATGATAGTCTCGACGCAAGCTGAAACAACTGAGTTGTGGAAACTTGTGGCTGGAAAAAAAAAGCGGAGCTTACCGGCTGTGAGTGTTTCAAAAATACCCGCCGCCAAGACATCACGCAGATCACCAATCAATCGGTCACCGCGTAAAGTAAGCAACGTCAAGTCTAAGTGAACGACTTTTCTTTCTCGGTCCCCTTCATGTTGTCTCTATGTGCAATCCTATGCCTTCTTGGATATTCCGCCTTTGTGAATGCGCTATACTACATCGACGACCAGGACAGTTCCATCACGTACAACTCCAGTGCCGGGGTTGGCTACAATAATAAATGGCTGAAATACTCCCATGAAAACTCCAACCTGCTGGCAGTGTCGGTTGATGAGACCAAATGTTTCGACGGGACCGCGTGAGTTCTTCGTTTGAATTATGGTCCTTGACCTAGTTGATTCTTCTACTTTTCAGATCCTGTAAGCTAATTCTTACCACAACTTAGGTTGAACTCAATAACGGCAAACAGACACGCAGTGCTATCCGTCCGACCATTGCAGTTTGACCATACCCTTTAACGGTTTTTTGATTCTCTTTTTTACTGTCCTACATTGAATGGCTGTAGGCACGGGGATTACCTTGTACGTGGCTCAAGACATAGGCGACATTTATAACACATCCATCTCCCTTGACGGCGGCCCTGCGACCAACCATTTTGCATACAACGATCTCAAGGCTCAGGTCGAGGCATACAACGCCACCCTGTACGACATCCAAGGCCTGAACTGGATAACACACAGTTTGCGGGTTGAACTCAACGGCTCGAGATTATTATTCGATTATGCCGCCGTGACAGGCGATCAGCCCCCCAAAAAAGGCGCTGCACCAACGATGGCTTCATCTCCTCTGTTAGTATTCATTCCATTGTCTGCTCGGGTCGCTGATAACGTCCCAGGTGGGCCACAGTTTTGGCATTTGTACTGGCTGTGTCCTTGTGCTAGGGGCATCCGAGAGATTTGGGGCTAGTGGTTGGACCACCGCATTTATTGAAACTATTCGTTTTTATTGGTTATCTTACACTTATGGTTAATTGTACAACACTCTTAGGTGCATTTTTACTCGGCGCATTTGCGCACTTCCGTAGAGTTACATTTTAAAGACTCACAGTCTCGGTTGAACTTGAATTTGTGGCTTATGTTGATTCGTTGACCGCCTTGGGTTCCAGGTCTGACGTCCAAAATTCAGAAGCCGTCTTCAATTAAAGGTTCAAAATTATACAGCTACATGCCCGCCTATGTGCAGTATCCCCATCGTTTTTTTGCTGAAAAATGTCTACAGTACTGTACCTCCCTGTAGTGAAGCAACGGTCACGGTCACGATGGGGTCCGTTGCGTTGCTTTTCTTTGGCGGGGTCACGGTCACGATGAGTTTCGTTGCCTTTGAATCACCGTGACATGTAAAAAAATCAAAGAAATTCGAAAATAATATTGTGAGCTCTACTACGAGTCGTCTTCGCCGCTACATTCTTCAGAATCATCGTCATCAACTCCATCCCCCGATCTGGCACTGAATTCCTCGATTTTAGTCCACATCTGACCTTTATCATTAAACACCCAAATATCCTCCTCGGCATCTGCTGTCGATAGTCCCTCTATTAAGCTCTCCTCAATAACAAGCTTGGCAGTCAAATTGATGGCATGTCCAGCAGCAGAAAAATAACCCCCCATCTCGAGCCGATCATTGTCGAAATAAAATTGGTAGCGGAAATGAGGGGGGTTCTCAGGGAGAGATGCCGGAAGGTTGCGCAGAAGGTTGTGCAAGTGAGTAATTCGAGAAATAAGCTCCTGAGGTGGGCCTTTGGGAATTTTGTCTGCAGTTTGTTTCGACATGGTGTGTGCGGAGAGAAAATGAGATTCAAAGCTCATTCAAAGCACTTTCAAAATTATTTCCTATCAAGTTCACTGCACACACTTCATTGTTCTCCAAGTCCTAGTTCTAATTTGCCACCCAGGTCCACATTCATATTCAGCGTTGCCTTTTTGAGCAACGGTCACGGTCACGACAATGGCCGTTGCCTTTGAAAAATGCAACGAAAATGTCACGGTTGGCCGGCCGTTGCTTCACTACAGGGAGGTACAGTATGCTCTAAATATTGATGAGTCGATCGAAGGACAGGGGTTACACCGCCACTGATCTTCTCGGCCCGGCTCCCACGTCCGGTATTCTTCAAGTTGATGAGCTAGATATAACTTTTGCTCGCGAACATGGCCATGCTGCACCCCGACGACGAGGCATTCGCCACACAGCAAGTCCTCTCCGACTCTGCCATCTCAGCGCTGTTCAGCGAGCGACTCGGCTTGCTCCCTACACGCATCACGGCGCCCGCAAGCCAGGGACAGTTTCACAAGGTCTACTTCATCGCGCTTGCTGAAAAGGATGGGCACCCGTGGTCCGGGGGGGAGGTCGTGCTCCGCGTCGCGAGGTGCGGAGTTCAACCGCATATTTCCCTGCTCGCAGTGTTGTTTATGTTCTGCCGGACAGACCAACGATAGTGAAGGTGAAGACCGAGAACGAAATGGCTCTGCTGCGCGTCCTCCGCGCGTCTGGAATCCCCGCGCCTGAGGTCGTCTTCTTCTGCTCGGACCCACACAACCCGCTGCAGTACGAGTACAACTGCCTCAAACGTCCGTCACCTGAAAAAAACTATAATCTCGAATGACAGCGCGATTTGCAGGGATCGCATACCCTTCTTTAGCGGATACTTGGATGACCCTCTCGCCGGTGCAGCTCGATCGTATTTTGGACCAGTTCGTCGAAATCTTCATCAAGCTCTGGGAATTGGACGTCCCGACAAACCATGGGAGCCTGCGTCTCGACGGTTCCTCCGGGCCCGTGATCGAGGAGACCATGTGGACGCTGTACGCGTTTTCTCATTTATTTGTCCGTTCAACCCTCCTCACACTTACAATTAATCCACACGAAATAGGCCTGATATCGCACGTTACTTCCATGCCCCGCCCTACAATTTGACATCCGAAACCTTTGCCACGCTGAACCCAGCAGATTTTTACACCTCCTGGCCCGCCTACATCTGCGACTTCCTCAGATCCTACGCGCACATCATCGCGATCCACCCCGCCGTTGCCTTTCTGCACGATCTCCTTCCGCCCCTGTCGCGGCTCATTGCGCTCCTTGAGTCCGAGCCCGCGCAGACAGCCTGGGTGCGAAGACTGAGAGACGCGCCAGAGCTGAAAGGACGGCTATTCCACCGCGACTTTCATTTTGGGAATATTCTCGCGGATTCGGAAGGGACGATTCAGGCGGTTATTGACTGGGAGTTTGCGGGAATCGGGGTGCGTTTCCTTCTCTCCGCACTCATTCCCTCCCTCAGTTTCTCCCTTGGTGCGATGATGATGGTAATTAATGTGTGCTGCAGCCCTCCTTCACCTCGCGCGCTTCCCTCATCCGCAACGCCGTCGGCTACCTGTCTTACTGCTATTTTTCCTCCTCCAGCACCACCGCGCCCGATCCCCAAGCCCAAACCCATGCCAAGGCCCTCGTGGACACCTGGGAATCATCCTTCATTTCGCGCCTCGCTCAGCGCGCACCAGCCATCGCTGCACAATGGGCGGTGGAGACGGATAAGGATAAGGTCTCAGTCTTTCGTACCTTGGCTTCATAGCTTCTGATCCAACTCGTACCTCGAAGGTTCTCGGCCCCGAAGGCTCAGCGCTCTCCGACGTGCGGGAGTACCTCCGCGCCTGCTTGGAAGTTGGGGTGCGCAGCGAGGGGCGGGTGGAGTTGGCGCGCGGGAAGTGGCGGGAGGTAGTGGTGGGGCGTTTAGAAGAATTAGGATGTTGGGAGTAGTTGGAGGAGTGGGGATGTGATCATAAATTATACAGTAACATATTCACCATGTTCTCTAAATTATTATTGCTGCTTACCCTCACCCCCTCACTCGAATCGATGATAGTGCTCTTCGGTGCAATCAACCGTACAGTCCCTCAGACTCTAATTTGTTAGGAATTGATCGACTTCCAAATATGGACGCCGATCTCTCACTGACAAACCAACTTGCTCACCAACCACCTTGTTAACCCACAACAAATCCACTCAGCCATGATTCATCCCCAATCGATTATCGGAATGTCTTGCAAAGCTGTTATTGACAAGGGCTGGTATAAGAGGGAGACATGAAATGGGGTTCCTCACTCCCCTTCAAACTCAACACCACCAAAAACATGATTCAAGATCTCATCCGCGACTCGACTATCGGTCAGATTGTGAACTACTTCTCTAAGGGTCGCGTTCTTCCCTACCCCGAACAGCGGCCCGGCTATGTGGTGGCCAAGCGCTACCTTCTTCCTTCTCCTGAGAGGAAGAATTCCGACGCACTGGCATCCGACGCCGCGACACTGTGCGGGGACTCGCGCGATAAATCCAAGGAGGAGTCGGACTTTTCATCTCCACCTGATACCGAAATAAAACGCGAATCGACGATAACCACCCTGGCTGCCGACCTCGAGTCGCAGAAGCAAGTTGACGATTCGACCGCTGTGCCGGATCCCTACCTCGTCGATTGGGATGGGGACTCAGACCCTGAAAATCCGAGGTGCGTTCTTCTGTAATCAAAGTCCTCCGAAGCTAACAGTTTCGTAGGAATTGGTCTTTCAAGAAACGCGCCTTTGTGGCGTTTGAAATCTCCCTCCTCACGTTTAGCATCTACATCGGGTCGGCAATATATACGTCTTCCATCCCAGGATTAATGGCCGAGTTCAACGTCTCGTTGACCACGGCGACTCTCGGCTTGACACTTTATGTTCTTGGTGAGTATTCATCCCAGTTCGCGCTCAATCTGTTGCTTATTAATGCGACAGCGTACGGTATCGGGCCCATGTTCTTATCGCCTCTTCAAGAGCTCCCCATTCTCGGTCGCAACCCAGTATATATGGCCACTCTCTTCCTCTTCGTCATTTTCCAAATCCCGATTGTCACTGCGACGAACATGAACACAGTCCTTGCCATGCGATTCATGACGGGCTTCTTCGGCAGCCCCGCATTGGCCACAGGCGGTGCCTCCATGGCCGATATCTTCCCGCAACATCAATTCGCATATGTATTGGGAATCTGGGCCCTCGGCGCCGTCGCGGGACCCATTACAGGCCCGGTCATCGGCGGTTTCGCAGCGCAGGCCGAGTCCTGGCGGTGGCCCATGATGGAGCTCCTCTGGATCACCTCATTCGCTGTCGTCTTCTTGTCACTCCTGCTGCCGGAGACATATGGGCCGACCATCCTCCTTCGGCGCGCCCAGCGCCTGCGGAAGCTCACGGGTAACCCTGAGCTGCGAACGGCAGAAGAGCGCGACGAAGACTCCAAGAGCGCGTGGGGCGTCATGTACGAGTCGCTTGTGCGGCCATTCGTATTGGCGAAGGAGCCCGCTTTGGCCTTCGCCAATATTTATCTCGGCTTTGTTTATGCCATCTTCTACCTCTGGTTCGAGGCCTTCCCACTCGTCTTTAACGGCATCTACCACTTCAATGAGGGCGTTAGCGGTCTGCCCTTCCTCGCGTTCATCGTCTCCGGCGGGCTTACCGTGAGTTCTTTCCTCGCCTCGATCTTTCGGCCCCTGACAAACATTCATAGTACACCGTCTACTGCATCTACCAGAAGTATCACATCGCTCCACGCTATGCTCGCGCCGCCGCCGCCAACACCGAAGTCGCGCCCGAGATCCGCCTCGAGATCGGGCTCATGGCCTCCATCTTCATCCCCGCCTCCGTCCTCATCTTCGGCTTCTCCTCCAAGCCCTCTGTCCACTGGATCGTCCCCATCATCGGCGCCGCCCTGTACCTCCCCGGCATCTTCCTCAACTTCCAGAGCATCCTCATGTATATCACCTCGGCGTACCCTGCGTACGCGGCCAGCGTCCTTGCTGGGAACGATCTCTTCAGAAGTACCATCGCGAGTGTGTTTCCGCTGTTTGGGCGCACCTTCTTCACGAACCTCGGGCTTGGACCCGGCTCTGCGCTCCTCGCGGGTATCTCGTTCCTGCTGATGCCTGTGTTTTGGGTATGTTCTTCTTACATTTCTGTCGGCACTGTCGCTCATTGATTATATAGCTCTTGCTTAAATACGGACACGTTCTGCGCCAGCGGTCGAAATATGCGCACAGCCCGTAATCGACATCTCAACACTTCATACCGACCTCTGTACTTCAGAGCATAGTCTAGGCCGCCACAGATGGTCTCCGAGTCGCCTTCTTCGCCCGACATGGGATAGTAAGTGTTGCTGTTCCTTTAGAGACCATAGAATCAAGTCATCTATGATTGTATTTTTAACGAGATTGCGTTGTAGCTGCTAGCAATGATATACCTAATTTTTGGATTTATGGAATCGATTGATTCAACATGCTGCCGCTAAGGAGGGAAGGGAAATGAACAACTGTAATGTCTCAGATGAACTTTTTTGTCGGGCGCTGCATTTTAAAGAAGGAGCCTGCTACGTCGGAAAAATAAATTCTTGAGAACCTAAGTCGGTAACAGGAATTTGCATTATATACCGGTATGCGGCCGCGGACTTTTACTTTTTACCCGATATACCGACGCGACCATCCGACGGAGCGTACCTCCACATTGACGACGGCGGGTGGAGAACGTGCGCGAAAAGACCACGTATTTGATCTAGCGTAGATACTTTGTTCATAGGACTTGTTGGATAGACTATGGAAGTGGCACCTCAAAGCTTCTCTCACAGCCATCTACCTCCAATATCTGTGCATTGGGACACACCCTCAGCACGTCCTGGACCGTGTTCTCCCCCGCCCCAGAAACCGACAACCGCGTCACAAACGGCGCAATCCACCAGATCCATCTCTGTCTCTTCTGCCTCATTCGCAGCGAGTCCACAAACCAGCCTGGCGTCGCGTCGTTGAACGCGTAGCGCAGATCAAGATGCGTGAGTTGTGTTGGAAGCGCCGCGAGTCCTGCACGCTTGAAGATGTCCTCGAAACCCGCGTCGACATACTCGATCGACAGACGGCGGAGGTTCGGAGTCAGTGACCACACATCTATGTTTTCTAGAAGATGATCGAGGACGCCGCTCATGGGCAGGCGCATGGGGCTACCTGACTTTTGTCCGATGCACTTTGCGGGATTCGTGATTTGGATGGTGATGGACTGGCACGCCAGGTTCGCGGAGCGCGCCTGCTGAATAGACGGTTTCGACACCGGTCCTCGGAAATAGTCAAAAAACCATCCGAAGGAGGAGTACGGGGGGGCAACAGCGGGTGGTTGTGTGCCGGTGCGCAAACGCTGTATGAAGTGGTCGCAGAACTGTCCGGACGGAATGTAAACGTCATGGGACGATACGAGATCGAATACGTCCGCCCAAGTCGAATTGACGAGCGCGGAGGCTCGCATGAAGAGGATGCGCTCGTTGGAGGACATCGGCAGGCGCCAAGCAGCAGAGATGATCGCCTCCATGAGTTCAGCAGGGAGTTGAGGGATGGTTTTGTGAGAGGCCATGTCGATGTGAGAGGGAGGCTGAATTTCAGTGTCCCAACCCGTAATTTACCTTTCTTTATATACTTATACAGCGTCGGGAATTTCGTTCAACCATCCGCGATATTTGGTCATTTGGGAGGAAGTAAAACACAGTGAGACAGCGATTGGGTCGGCAAAGTGGGGCTCGGGTTTGAAAATCGTCCAGGCACGACGAGATTCGGTCGGACAAGGGGAGCCAGGAGGCGGTACAAGACATTCTTCCACGCGGGAGGAAGAGGGACGATACGACTCAGATTGATCAGAATGGTGAGGGTCTAAAATTCCAAGATCGCGGCCGTGGCAGTAGTGGGAGACCAAAAGTTTCCTTGTAATAAAGGCTGTTTCCTCTGGGCAAGTCGACATGAAGGTTCAGGAAAGGAAGTTCGGACTTGTTTTTGATGTCGTTGTTCGGCGCCTTTGCACGAACCCCACCCCATGAAGACAAAAAAAAAAAAAACTCTAGCCTCAGAGGCGCACAAGGCACTCCTGGAATCCCTCTCCTCTTGCGTCACTCGGCGAATGAAGTTAATATAGGAGTCAAGCGATAAAATTAATATTACTCAGGTCTCCTGGAGGCGCTGGAGGAAATCAATCGCCAGTGGACAACATCCACGGGAAGTGCAGCGCATATCGAATAACAGAAGAGGCAAGGACTCGGACGACGGATACACTATGTGCGGCTGGATATTACCTCTTTTAAATCCCTCTTTTATTAGGTGAGTCCAGTAGATCTGAATAATAGGGAAGATATTGTGGCCTATAAGAAGTCAATGAATGATTGAAAGCGAAGATTTCAAGATGGTAGGGGCGTACCAGTGTATTGGCAGTTGGAATTTTAAATGGAAAGAGGAAAGAGAAACGCGAAACGTCACGCGTGACTCGTCGTCGCGTCTTCCTTTCTTCTAAGTACCATTCTCGCACTGGTGAGCGAATACTGATACTGTTTTGTACGATTGACCTTGAACATTTATTAGCTCATGTCTCAAATTCCGAGCAACTCGACCGTCGTTGGATGGTCCCCAGGCCTCACCAACGTTGAAAATCAGGTCAAGGGCCTCATCGCCGCTGCCGAAACCAATATCGAGCGCTTGACTGCGCAAATACACGAACTCACTAGCCTACGCGAGAAGGAACGCAGTGTACTCGCGACGCTGCGGCTGATGATAGTACCCATCGGCAAGCTGCCGACGGAGTTGCTGGCGGAGATATTCAAGCTCGCGGTGCAAACTCCAGTGCTCCACGGACGCCAGTACTGGCGGTATACATCTTCCGGCTTGTACCAGGGAAAGCCACGCGCGGCGCTGCGGCGAGTCTTATGTCTCGCGCAGGTTTCTCCATATTGGAAGCAGATCGTTCACAACACGCCGGCACTGTGGGCTGAGGGGGTCATCGCCGTCGAGTTGAATCGAGAGCTAACGGACCCATATCTGAGTGGGCTCAAAACCATTCTTGCCCGCTCCATCCCATATCCAATCTCAGTCTCCCTCGGTCAGGATCCCACCTCCAAGAAGACTGTATCCGTTTTTGAATCCTGGTGTCGTATTACGAGTATCATTCTCCCATCGGCTCCGAGATGGAAGAACCTCAGTATCGCCCTGAATCTCACCCTTTTCAACAAGCTCTCTCCAGGGACGTTCCAAGCTCTCGAGAGGCTTTATATTCGGGACTCGATACAGACTCAGCCGGTGAACGCGTTCCAATCCTCCCCTCGTCTCCAGCACTTTACTCTACGCACCGTGGCTGGGTCCTCTCAAATTAATCTAATCCACCTACCGTGGTGCCAGCTCACGGACCTCGAAATCCAAGATGAATCGCTGGGCGGGTGCCGGGCGGTTTTGCTGCAGTGTACCAATCTTGTCTCTGCGACATTGAATACACCCCTGGACTGGGACCTCACCGCCGAGGCGGCGAATTCACCCACCGTTGTCCTCCCATTCCTCAAAAAACTCAGTCTGACGTTCTACGGAATCGAGGAGGGACCGAACGACGGTCTCAAGGCGTTCTTCACGCCGTTTTCCCTCCCTTCCCTCATCGAGCTTGCGTTCGCGTTCACTTCCGAAGACGACTCAGAGGAAGACTGGCCGACGGAGGTGTTTTCCGAGTTCCTCAAGCGATCACCGAATATCGAAGCGATCACCCTCGCCTTCAGCTCGATTGACTCTGAGGGATTAGTCGCGATCCTCCGACATGGGCCCGCGCTCAGGACCCTCGAGCTCGAAAACAGCTGGTACTGTGTCAACGACGACTTTTTCGACGCGCTCTGCTACGACGAGGCCGATCTTACCCCCGTCGCGCCAAAGCTCGAGGACCTTCAGCTCGAATGTGTGGGAGAGTTCGATGAAGGACATTTTGAGGCCGCTATTCGTTCGCGGTGGTGGAGGGCGAGCGAGTACTTGCTGATGGATCACCTCCCCGGGTTTCGCGCTTGAAAAAGCTCTGGGTCTCACGCACGGGGTGTTTCGAGGGCAGAATGAGCGACGAGCTCAAAGGTCGAATGCAAGAGCTCGTAAACCAGGGTCTTGATTTTGATCTCGAAGTAGCTTAATACTTACTTGGGCGGGAGCCCGTTCTTGTGGATGGCTCGGCGACGCGAAAAAGAGTCTGCGGCAGGCGCGTATCTCTTCTATTCAACGTATCATCCAACTATATGATTTTTATGTTGTGCCGTAGATTTTTAGTAACTACGTATAGACTTGCGTAGTTTCGCGTAGAATAGCAAAATAGCAAATATCGAGGTTTCCGCTCTTCTGACCACCGTGAGGAGATGAGAGTGGAAATTTAGCGCGGAAAGGACGTACTGCCATAATATTAAACAAGCATCAGGGTAAATGAAGTTCGAAGTCTTTGTGAGACAGGGCCTTGCATCCGAGCCTCGAAGTCCTCGTTCATAAAATTATGACCGGTGATTAGTAACCGAGACCCGTCCTGACTCCTTGCCCGCTGCCCATCCTATACCATAACATACCCGCCGACCATGCCTATATCAAACAAACGAAGCCTTGTGGAAGAGTTACAATACCGACGGTACCCAGTGGGTTTTCGTCTGTATCCAGGATCCGATGGAGGCTTCTGGTGTTCAGACCTCGAGCAGTTCACTGCGAAGTCTGCCCAAAGGGAGTTACGTTCTGAGCAGGACGTTGGCGAATACCACCGAGAATTCTCCAAAATCGCCAATCGCCTCCTCGCGGACGAACAAGTGACCCCCGGCGATGCCGACATCTACTACAAACGAGGTATCCCCCAAGATTTTTTCAAGAAGATCGATAACCATTTTCGAAAAATTGGACGCCACGCCAGAGGCTATGCCCGGGAGGCAGTCTATGAGGCAGCAGTGGCGGTTAGCAATGAGCAAAAGGAGATATGGGGGTATGGACTGAAAGACATCGAAATTGTCCTACTGTTGACCCTCATACAGGCAATTGCACATATGATCCCGAGGAACTCGGCAGACTGTCAACTACCCATGATGTGTATGAATACAAATATTTTTTCAAAGCAAGATATCCTGCCAAATACATCTGAGTCGGTTCCCAGTCTGTTCGGAGGGACAAAAAGAAAACCCACCTATTAGTACGTACACCGTCAGCTGCGCTATCTACCGCCCTGGAATCCTCCATCCTCCCCAATCATTGCCGCAGACGTTTTGGCATCCAAAAACAGCTCGTTCATCTCCCCAATATCCTCAACCTCTATTTGTGCGCGGCCAGCGAGTGCTGCCAGGATAGAGGCAGGCGTTAGTAACTGCAGAGCATATCTGTCGCCAGTTTAGTTTGTACGTGCTGAGTGGACTTTTATCGGCCAACCTCAGTGAAGACTTTTCTCCTTCGACGGCGAGGCGTTCGAGGACGCCACTCCCGAGCCGCAGGCCCTCGACGTTGGCGCGCAGTTGTACGACCTTCCCAACTTGTTCGCGCGTGTAACCATCGGTCTTGACAATCATACACCTATATGCATTCGAATGAGACAAATATGGGCGGACAAGTCAGCCTATCGCACCTGTCAAGGAGATCGACTGGGATACCATGGGGCGACACAATGTCTGTCGTCCCGCGCACAAGCGAGTTGCCCCGGTTAGTGGCGATGATGACGGTCGGAGCCATAGGTGACTCGAGGAGGGCGTTCAGGTAGGTAAAACACTCGATGTCGAGCATGTGTACCTAGACACAGGTGAGATCGGGGATTAGAAGCGTTTAAAACGACGCGCACTTCGTCGATGAAGACGACACCGGGAACGACCTCGGCCACGCCCTGGTCAACGTAGCCCTTGACGACCTTGTTCACTTCGCGCCGCAGTTTCTCGGTGACCTCCGTGCGGCCGCTTTTCACAAGGCTTCCCATAACACTCATGATATCCTGCCCGCCCTGAGGCCGAGCATTTGCCGCGTCCAGATCGCCGAGCGTCACGTCCTGCACGAGCTCCTTCCGCTTGTGCACGTCGCCCTTCGGCAGAGGCACGTACGTCTCAGATTCGAGATCGTATGACGACGCGTAAGCGTCCGATCGGCCGACGCGCTGCACATGCTCAGCTCCGTATAATTTTTAAATTTTATTCCAGGGACTCACTTTGACGGCACCAGTGTTCGCCTCGACGTAAATGACATCGCCAACGACGATTTTCTCTTTGAGAATGGCCTCGTAGATGCTGGGGTCTAAACGGAGCTGCTTCGTGCCCTTGACGGTTTTGAGGCCAACCACGACGTGGGAGACAGTCTTTCCATACCCACTGAGTGGGTTCTCAGATTCTGTCGGGGTGAGCTCTGTGACCTCGCCCTCGTATACTTCCTTCGTCTCTTTTATTCGGAGTCCTATGCGGTTAAATTAGAGATTGAGTAAGAATTGAGATGGAGACGCGTCCACTCACCTATTGCGCGCCGAAACGACTCGGCAAGGACTTCTGTTTTTTTGACCTCGGTACTGTAGACCTCGGAGCCGACCATGGGACAGAAAGGGACCTTTGCACCGAGTTCATGGGAAACTGCGAGTGCGAGTGCGGTCTTGCCCGTCCCTGGGGCACCAACAAGCAACAGCGCACGCCCAGAGAATTTTCGCGATTTAACGAGGTCCACGATAACACCACAAGCCTGGAATGTCAGGATATGAGCAGTGATTCCCTCAAGTTGGGGTTTTTTTGGACGCACCTCGCGCGCATTCGCCTGGCCGATGAATCCAGAACCGTCCGCAGGAGCAGATCCATCTGCAGTGAGCCCAAGGCCTTTTATGTGTGAATGAGGTGCTATACGCGAGGAGCGGCCGGCCGAGTTGGCCAGCGGTGGTGGTACAGCATTGTGCGCTACGGGGGCCGACGTTGACGCCGCCGAGGACATGGTAAGAGGCAAGACAGACGCGTCAAAACTTTCATGGCTTTCAACACAGCCACCTCAGCCTTTCAACGCTACCGTCGTCCTCATCTAGTTCTCAACTAAGTCGCATCCGCAAGAGTCTTGCTAGCAGCCGGTTGCTCGCGTACCAGTACATACCGACCAGTGCTCCGACTCAGTCCGCGGTTCATTCATCCACCTTGCGTGCTTTTCTCCCTTTTTGGTATTCCGCGGCCGACACTCATACACAAACGTCTGTGCTGAATTGTGCATCGGCGGTTCGTGCCACAGGCTTGAATATTAATCTTACAACGGTTTCTGGAACAACCGTAGCAGCAGGCATCTTGGCCACCTGCTTTCTATCACATACGGGAGTCGAATCGTATCTTGTTACTGGGCCCGAAATCCCCCCAATAATGGAACAGTCCGCCAGTGCCCGTTTGCCAACAGGCGCATAAAAAGGAACGCGAAGAATACTAGCTTCATGCAAATTCACGACCGAGCTCATGCACTTACATGCGCGCAAAGTCTGGCGTGCGAGGGTTAGAAAGAGGCTACATATGCGGGCCGTGACCCGGCAAAATTCATCGTACAAACCGCATAGATTCAACGTGGAAGATAGATGACGGTGAGCCTAGGATTGTGAATTAAAACATCCCAAGAGATACTTTTTTTGTTTTGATTGATTTTTTCGAACACCACCGACTTTTCTTCGCGATGATAAGCAGCATAAGCTTGCTTGTAGCCACCGACCCACACCCTTTACCACATGATCAGCAACGTTAGGCGCAGGCTTGCAGAACAAGATGGAGTATAAGCTACAAGATTTCAGTTCATCTACAGATTTTTGTACTTCAATATTATTCGTCAACCAAAATGATGCCCGTCTCAGCAGCCATCTCTTCGTCTCCAACATCTTCGGCGGCAACAAGTTCCTCCTCGACGTCTTCGGTAGAGACCACAACAGGCCGCTCCTTCACTGGCGACGTGATGTCTTTCCCGAAGACTCGCATGCTCAATGCACTACACACACAGATTTAGTGAGTATGCGAAGATATAAACAAGGTAAACGTACCTCTTCGCCTTCTTGTCAATCATCAGGGTAATCGACACGTTGGACTTCCAGATTGGGAGTATCAGGTCGTGCGAGAGACTGAATCGATACGGGAAAAAATTAGTGAGAGTTGCATCGAGAGAAAGGAACACCAACACCGCATCCAGTTCGCGGGGGAATCGCACAATGTGGCTGCCGGTGGCTGCAGCAAACACCAATAAGCACTCATTACAGTACCCAACGAACGACGGTACACACCCCGATCCTCCAAGATCGTCCTGAAAGAACCCTCTGGGAACGCGCTGCACAGCGGATACGCCCCTTCCACCAGGACCTTCAGCACCGCCAAGTCGCCATCAACGATCGTCGCAGGGTCTGTGTATGGGAGGACAAGCGGGAGCGCCTCCCCGAGTACGCGGAACTGCGCGTCCGCCCCCCGACCCGCCTCCTGCTTCGTAAACACCTTCGTGCCCGCAAACGTGAGCCGAATGCGGTTGTAGTCGTTGTTCTCCACGACACACTTGACGAGGTCGTTGGTGATGTATAGCGAGCGCGCGGCCTCGCCCGCGGGGTTGCGCACGAGGACGTTGGACGAGGGGAAGGCGAGGGTGAGGTGTAAGCGCTCGCTAGGAAATAATTAATTAAGGGGAACTAAGGAATGGGTGGACAGGTCCGTACACGCAGGTGGCAATGGCTGGGTCGTCAGGAGGTAGGAATGTGTAGGGGTTCTCTTTGAAGGAGCCCCCACCTTCGCCTTTCTTCCCCTTGGGGGTTTGGAGGCCTTGTTTTTAACCACGGGCATATCTGCGACGGGCTCAGCGGCAGTCTCAGTCTTTACTGGCGCATCAGGGACTTCCTCCATTTTCATTGGAGCATCATCCGCTTTTGTTGGCGCGTCGGGGGCACCCTCGGCTTTGACCCGCGTTTCCGGGACGGCGGCGTCATCCAGCCGTGGTTTTTTGCTGTCCGGTACTTCGGCAGAGTCATCTGCTTCCCGCTTTACTCTACACCAAACATCAGCCCCGAATATCGTCGTTCCATTAGACGGCGGGTTACCTCGGCGTAGGCTCTACCGCCTCCGCCGCTGTGCGCTCCAGCACAGCGACAAAGAAGCCCCCCGTGTCCTGCAGATGCGGGTAGATTCGAAGGCTGCAAGTATGGCGATGTTTCGGTCAGTAGAGAGATGGGGTTCAAAGCAAATGGGTGAACAAACGCGCACCATCTAGGTAGATTGAGCGTCTCGACGTCCTCGGGCGGCCAGTGCCCACGCGTCATCTTCGCCTTGACGGCGTCGCCCTCCGTGCATGTCTGCAGAAACGTCTCGTATGTATCGTACGTGGTATTGAGCGACCTGTCGGTCGGGCGCCAGGAGGTCAGCCCCGGGCGGCGCTGCAACGAGGGGAGCTTGGCGAAGACGTCGACTAGACGGAAGTCTGCGTGCGTTGTATCGTGTTAGCTGTGCCCGGAGTGAAGAGGGGAAGAGTATGAGTTGATTACCTGGGTTGCTTCGAAGTGCGCACGCAACGACAGCCTCGTTCTCGACGGGGTTGAGAGAGCAGGTCGAGTAGACGATACGGCCCTTGGGTGCGAGCATCTTCATCGCGCGCTGGAGAATGCGGAGTTGCAGACTATTTATTCATTCCGAATTAACTTTTGAAATGACGATGGAGGGACAACGCACCCGTGCAGACCGTTCCCGTCATTGGGCTGCCACGTCTTCCAGATGCCCAGATTTTTGCGCATCGTGCCGTCGCCGCTGCAGGGCACGTCACACAGTATCCGATCGAACAAGAGCGTCTCCATGTTGTGCTTGTTTGAGGCGGAGGGGATTTTGAGGCCGGGGTAAATGGAAGCGTCGAGGTTGGTGACCATTAGCGCGGGGCTTGGGAGGCGGGCGGACTGGTGGATGAGGAGGTGGGTGCGCTTGTGGTCGCTGTCATTGGCGAGGAGGAGGCCGGAGGGGATGGAGGTAGAGGTCAGCGTATCTTGTGCGTGTAGCGCTTCAAGGAGTTGGGCAGTCTGAGAGGGGAGTTGAGTGGCTTACAGAAATGCAAGAGTCAAGTAACCTTAGATCCTGGGGCGGCACACATGTCCATGACCTTGCGACGTGATGAGATTGCGTTGAGGCGCGCCGAAAGAGGAACAATACCTTGTGGTGCGGCTCGACGTCCATGAAGAGCGGGGGCAGCATGCTGACCGCTTCTTGCCTCGAGATGTTTCCCTGGCACATCGATTAAATCGAACCCACCCGCCACGGCGGAATGACCGCTGCTCACAACTTCCGTCTCGAATACAAGAAAAGAGTGAAACCCTTTGAATTCCGGCGATTTGCGCAAAACTTTTTTGGGGACATTGAACTGCCAGGCCAGTCCGTCTGGGTACCTGTGAAGGATAATTACAAGGAGTAATCGGCGCCGAATCACCATACAGACCAAGGAATTTGAACGGGAGGCGGAATCGACTGGCCCTCAAATACGACGTTACTCAGGGTTGGAACGTGAGTATCGCGGAGGGTCACATTGAGTGATTGCGCAGTCCTACGGGCGATATGAGCCCCACAGCATTGTTCAGAACACAAAAGACGCGCTGTCGACTGCCGGCTACGCGGAAAGTCGTAGGAAGAGGGGTCCGGAGAGATTCGAGAAATACGTCCCACTCGTTCTCGGGGACGATTTTCTGTGCCTGGTAGTACGTCGTAAAGCGATCGTTGTGCATGTCTGTTTTTTCGACAAGATCGGTGCGGTATGTGTCATCTTTGGGTTTGTTACCGCGTCGATTATTGCGTTTCTGGAATAGCGTGAAGAAATGATTTTAAAAGCTGGAGGATGGTTGGGATTCACATTATTTCGGCCCATGGCCACAAAAACGCGATCGAGGTAAGTAGTAGAAAAAGTTGGCGTGCCAGTGATGTGTGGCTGTGCATCGACGCGAACACTTTCCCTTCACTGTTGCAGTGCCCAAGATCTCACTCCCTTGAATCCATGACTCTACGGTGCAATTGGCCCCTCTGCAAGCTTCACCCATCGCATTTAACACCAAAGCCGTTATGTCGGAAAAATAAAATTTGCCTTATTTGACAGTGAGAGTCCTTTACTATCCTTTGAAACTGAAGGAGATTGCATTCCAATACCGGTGTACGCTTTCTTATCTATCGAAACAACTACAGTGGCATCTCGAAGGTGCTATCGTGCAAAGCAGCTCTATTAGTAGCTTTGAATGGAGGGAGGCGTCGGCGATGGGCTGGGTTTCGGTCGAGCGTAGGTGGGAGTCGAAAGACAAGATGTAGGTCGGTCCTAGAAATACGGCCGCACGAACTCCAGTTAAATTTCTTGTTTCAAATGGTTTTTTTCTCTCACTTCGTCTAGACGAGAACGTGCGGGCAGAAATGGTGACAGCATTAGCATTAAGTGCTTTCTGCGGAAACGATACTTTGAGTAACACCGCAACCAGCATTCACAACAGTACAGGGACAAAAGTGTAGCCATCAATTTCATCTGGTTTATCGTGCTGCTTCGGGAGCCCAGCCCGGCGTCTCACCGAATATCTCCACTAGTTTCTCCATAACCTTTGGAGGAACCTGCCACTCTTGCAATGCTCGCGACTTGTTGGACTTGATACTAAGCATCATGGTCGCCTTGATGTGCTCCATCCCAGGTACGTCGTGCTGAGGAAGCTCCTCTTCATGCCCATCGCGCGAGATGAGCACGATCTCCAGGCCGCAATAAGAAGCAAAACACCCAGAAACGCGCTGGATGCGGTTGATAGTCTCGGGGACCAGACGCGTCTTGTCTGGAACATCCCACATTTCCATGTGCATGTTGTTGAGCCGGCGGTAGTCATTTAGCCATTTGACTGTAACAGGCCACCCGTAATACCATTGTTTCTTTTTCGGCAATTCTGGTATGGTCTTCGGATTGAAGCTGTTGCACTCACTGTTTTTAAAGGCTTCCTCCTAGAGGCATCAGGCTCGGGGTCGCCGGTCTATCAATCATGAATCGTCTAGAGCGGCGAACGAATAATGGACGTGACTGACCTTAAGGGAGAGATCCTCGACTGCAGTTGCTAGCTCTTCCATGGTTGAGTGTATGGCGTTGTGGAGATTGTGCCACCGTTTTTGTTTTGTTTAGGGGTTTGAGCAGAAAAGTTGGCGTGCCAGTGATGTGGCTGTGCATCGACGCGTACGCTTTCCTCCACCATGCCTGTTGCAGTGCCCAAGATCCCTACTGCCCCGGGAGGCATAAAGTCGTACTACCAGGCCAAGATTGAGGCCGCAGAGCTCACCATAAACGAGAAAACACAGAACCTGCGCCGTCTCGAGGCCCAGCGAAATGCTCTAAATGCACGAGGTAACCTGACGCGGTTTCTTCAGTCTTTCTCGTCTTACATTCGCACTCTGTAGTACGGCTGTTACGAGAGGAGCTGCAACTACTTCACGAACCGGGGAGCTATGTGGGAGAGGTCGTCAAAGTAATGGGAAAGACCAAGGTGCTCGTCAAAGTGCAGCCAGAAGGGAAATACAGTGCGTCCCTCTGCGCGCCATTCTGTTTTTCATTGCACTCATAATGACCGTCCCAGTCGTCGACATCGACTCGGAAATCGACGTCGCGTCGCTAACACCCACTCTGCGCATTGCCCTCCGCTCCGACTCGTACACCATCCACAAAATCCTGCCGAACAAAGTCGACCCGCTCGTCTCGCTCATGATGGTCGAGAAGGTGCCCGACAGCACGTACGAGATGGTCGGCGGGCTCGACAAGCAGATTAAGGAGATCAAGGAGGTCATCGAGCTGCCCGTCAAGCACCCCGAGCTCTTCGAGGCACTCGGCATCGCGCAGCCCAAGGGTGTGCTGCTTTACGGTCCTCCCGGAACGGGCAAGACGCTCCTCGCGCGTGCGGTCGCGCACCATACGGACTGCAAGTTCATCAGGGTGAGCGGGAGCGAGCTGGTGCAAAAGTACATTGGCGAGGGAAGCCGCATGGTCCGCGAGCTGTTTGTAATGGCGCGCGAGCACGCGCCGAGTATTATCTTTATGGACGAGATCGACTCGATTGGGAGCTCGCGTGGAGAGAGCGGGAGCGGGGGTGGAGATTCGGAGGTGCAGCGCACGATGTTGGAGCTGCTGAACCAACTTGATGGGTTCGAGCCGTCGAAGAACATCAAGGTCATCATGGCCACCAATCGAATCGGTGGGTTCGCGTCGGTTTTGTACGTTACTGCACGCTGACTCGCGACGTAGATATTCTCGACTCTGCGCTCCTGCGGCCAGGGCGGATAGACCGGAAGATTGAGTTCCCGCCGCCAGGACCCGAGGCCCGTGTATCCATTCTCCGCATCCATTCTCGCAAGGTGCGTCTCCATCGCGATATTTTATTCTCTTTTGACTTTGTACAGATGTCATTACAACGTGGTATCAACCTGCGAGCGCTGGCGGAGAAGATGGGCCAGTGCTCTGGCGCAGAGGTCCGGGGTATATGTACTGAAGCGGGTAAGACGCCTCTTCTTCCTTCTTGAATATTTGCTGACCGTTTGGGAAGGCATGTACGCGTTGCGGGAGCGGAGGCAGCACGTCACGCAGGAGGATTTCGAGTTTGCGGTGGCGAAGGTGCTGAAGAAGAACCAGGAGGGGAACACGTCCGTCAACAAGCTGTTCTCGTAGACAATTCGATGTGGTCGAATGCTTTCTTCCTTGCTTCGCGAAGCGTTTAGTCGAGGAACATTTTTGCTCATCTTCAAGTATCCTGTCTTGGTTTCGACCCCGCCGTTGTAGGTTTGCTCGGAAGCCGTGATTCGATAATCCTGTGTGAACGAAAAGCTCCTCATTCGAACGAAAACTATTCAGAATCTACAGTGTTCTAATATTCTAACAAATGTGGTGCTTCGTCGGCGCCATAGCCCGGCCGCAAGAGCCTCCACCGTAGGCAACACGCCCGTCCGCCTCTCGGGGCTGTGCATCGTCGTATTCGTGTTGATCATATTCAGTTCCTCCAGCAGCGTCTGGTGGCGGTACGCCAGGCGGATGTTCGGCACGTTCGTCTGCGGAGGCAATTGGTGTCGGCGGATACTTAGGACTGAAATGAATAATGCGACGTGCCTTGTGGATGTCGTTGCCCGCGGCGCCGGGGAGGTACCACTGGTTGCCCAGCCAGTGCCGCTTCACCTGCATCTCGAAGCCGCTCTGGATGACAGAGTTCCGCGCGAGCTCCGCGAGCGAGCTCTGCGGGAACTTGTATATCTGGCCCAAAACCGTGAGCGATGGTGTTCAAGTTCGGAGACATGTACACGTACATGAGCCGCAACGCTGTACTCCTCCAACAGCGGTTCCTGGAATTCGTTTTGGTTAAAATAAATGATATCGAGACAGTGAAGGCGAGCCGACCTTGGTAAAGTGGAACTGCAGCGGATCGTCCGTGCTCAAGCTGACGTTGAGCCCCGTCTTGAAGAAATCAGGGAGCGGGTTCCGTTCATAGGCGAGGAAGAGTGCGTTGTTGCTCAGCGGGCTCATGGCGATTCCGATCTGCTTGAGATAGAACAGGTACTGCAGCGCGGGGACCTTGCGGAGCAGGATCCCGTGCGAGATAGAGTGCGAGGTCAGGAAGGCGGAGGTGAGGTGGTCGGTGTCGCCGGCTTCGCCTGCGTGGGGACGCAGTACGAACGTATCTGTGGTCATGGAGGCGATCAGCTATGTAGATGCGAAACGAGGGGAACGGGACGCACTGAACCCTCGCTCCCTTCTCCAGTTGTTGAGACTCGCCATGTTGGCGAACATGTAGTATACCCTGGGCGCAACCGTAAGTAGATAGGCAAAGAAGGATGGCGGGAGTATACTCACCAATAAGAGTACGGGGGCGATTCTTTGGTGTCCCAGAGGCGCGGGTACGGGTATTTTTTGTATATCCGGCGTTCGGCCTTGGACTCATCGTCGACCGTGTCGAACCCGATGACCCTCTGCAGGAAGACGTGCAGCTCAGGGTGGGTCGTCGGATCTTTAGTGACCTCGAACAGAGGGACGAACACGTCTTGGGTGATAGTCTCGGTGAATAAAGTATACCGTCCTCGGCCGGGCTACTTACTAGTGATAATATCCTGGAAAGTCTTGACAGACCCGTTCGCCTTGTAGATATCGTATAAGCGGGGGATCTGGATGAGCCATCGCACGTTGTGCGAGAAGAGCTTGTTGTTGATGACCCATTTGGCAAGTTTGTCCCATTCTTCCTTGGTGCGTCCATAGATGCTGACGCGCCATTCGCAGTTCTATCTATCGGTGAGCATAAACGCCGAACTGAACCTGATTGAACGCACCTGGTACTTGCTCTGCTCCAAATCCGTCATAAGCTCTATCAGAGCAGAATCAGCGACCCATTCTACTGCAGATGACAATAGATCTCGCCTCGGGTAAGCTCCGCCAAATAGCGGCCTTTGATATAGTTGTCCGTCTTGAGAAAGATCTCGCGAAGACGAGACTCTCCGATTGGATTGTACTTGAGGTTGAACTTGTCGAAGCGGTGGAAGGAATCCGAGTGCGCGTGCATGTCTAGTGTATCGATAGAAAGATCGTAAGCCGAGAGTTTCAGGGAGTCGAAGACCTGTTTTAGCGTTAATGCAGCGCCGTCACGGAATATGACAACGTCCTGGACGGTTTACGTTGAGTACAGTGGTCATACATGGAGTGAACACAAACATCTGGGCTCCGCTTCATTTTCGACTTGATGAACCGCAGTAGATGCTTTTGGTTCATGCTGCTCGAATGATGGACATGCGTATCAACCTTGCGGAGATTGTAAAAGTCTCTGGTGGGAAATTAAACACGCTCGTAGCGGATAGACTGAACGTATGTACCGATGGGGGACTTGCTGGAGAATTATTGAGCACAAAATGAATCTCTCGGAAAAGTAGACTTGCCTTCATGTCTGATAATTCCTGAAATTCGTTCACGAGAGTATACATCGTAAACTTGCTGGCCAAGTACTTGAGCCGTCGGAAGGCGAAGCTTTTCGTTGGGCCATCTGAAATGACGCCCAAGACGTAATCGAGATCGACAAAGTACTCCCGAATACTCGGGATGTCGTAGACGGGTGTTTTCTCTTGAGAGGAAGAGGCGTCGACACTGCCGTCGTAAACCTGGATAACCCCCTTGTCGTCTATTTCAAAGGTGAATGGATGGGGCCGGGGATCTCGCAATCTTGCATGCGAAATTCTCTCTGGCTGCTATATGAGCCATCAGAGCTGACAACGGCGGTGTCGGTCCAGTGCCAGTGGGGTGGGGGAGGTTTGGGGTACAGTTTCCAGGGCTTTGGTCTGGATGCGGGAGGCTGGTTAGACGCGTAGTTCGCGTCAGGCCGGACTCCGCACACACCGGCGTTTCTATCGTCGAGCCCTTGGAACTTGGCGTCGTAATGTCTGGGATCATCGCCGAGTCTCTGGCGTGATTTTAATATGTATTTATCGCGGAGCTCTAGGCACCGCTGGAAGGACTGGAACAGATGAGCGAGCTCGGACGTGATCACGATCTCTGCGTTGAAAATCAGATTTGCGGACTAGACAGGAGGAGAACACTCGCACCAGGAGCCATGATCTCCTCCTTGATTTGCTTTTCATCCTCGTCCTCGACAAAAGGGTCCCCACCCGTTGGAAACTCGCCGGGCGGGACGGGTGAATGAAGAGCGCTGAGCTTGAAGCTGGCAGCGAAGGATGCTGCAGTTCCCTCGGATGCGGTCTCGGAGCCCCTTCGATGTGCCCAGTATTTTTCCTCGATCTGCTGCTGGCTCTTTTCCTCTGAATAACCAAAGAAACCATCCCTGGCTACGGGGATATCGAGCTCGGGTGTGCTGGAATGGGTTTCCTTTGGGGTGAGGACGCCATCTATGTGAGACATGCTGGTGGTCGGAGGTCAGAATGCGATCAAATTGGGAAATACGTCTGATCGATCACGTGATCTTTTTATCTTATCTTATTTTTCTCACCGCTTTTTTCTGTGGTACCTGTGGTTGCGACCGAAGCGAAGATTATTCTTCCCTAATACGTCACAAGAGGTAGGGGATAGATTTTGCAGAGAACAAGAACAAATGGTGCTCGCGGTGGCTGACGGCTTTTGAGGGAAGAATGCCTTCAAAAATGCTCAATCTTCCTCACCGCGCCCTACCGCGCTTCAGCGGATCACTAGTATCAACCTGCGAGCACCGAGAAGAGGGGGAGTACTAGTCTGGTCCACAAGTATGAGGATAATGTTCTGGAGCGGTAAGACGCGTCTTGCCGAGTTGGATATTTGCTGATGGACGGCACAGACATGTCCGTGAGTGTACGCAGGCCGCGGCGCGTGCTGCGGGCCTGTACTCGAATAGAGACTACCTCACATATGTAATCGGACTTTGGTTTAGCGAAGATGATGAACAAAAATGAGGTGACACGTCGGTCAAAAAGCTGTTCGTAGTCGATCCCTGTTAGAAGCAACCCTCAAAGTTGAGCGCTGAGCACCGAAGAACTGTACAATTGAGGATATCAAGCCACTAGGAGTCAAACGCAGATGTATATCCCTTCTATTTATTATTAGTCCCTCGTAGAGTTGTTACTGCCCAGTCATAGACATCATCATTGAACCTTTACCTCGCTATTTTTGCCCCGGACTGTATGTCTCTCGTCAACGCAGGGCCTTTGAGTCGGAGCAGCCATACCAAGGGGGCAAAGGCTGAGAGCACAGTGGGTGACATGCGAGTTGAATAGTTGAAAGCTGAAGATACCATATCCGGTAATTTGCATCGGCATCTAACTTCCGCTTATTTGGGCCGTGCGGAAATGCTGCTGCCCTGTGAGAGATGCAAATTTGCCACATCACAACAGGTTTCTTTGAAAAAACGACATTCTCTTCCTCCCCCGTAGCATATACCCTCCACCTCGTTATTCCTATAGACCCTTAAAATTCAGTCCTAGCCACAATGGATTCTGATGTGGAGATGGTAGAGCCGCCAGCTCCTCCGCTGCATGTCTCCCCGTCGTCGCCGGTCCCTTCTTCTGCCTCCTCACCGTCCGCCCACGTGAGCCCCGCTCGCTCTCGCTCTCGCAGCGTCCTCGACGACCTCGACAACTACGGCAGCCCTACCAAGAATCACCTCGCCGACGACGGCCCTAACGTCGAGCACGACGTTGACCACAACCCCGCCGACCCCGACCCCCCGCCCACCACCAACGACGACGACCCCGACCCTGTCTCGCCCGTCGACAAGGAGGACGAGCACAATGTCTACTCTTCCGACTCTGAAAATTCATCCGACGACGCGTCCGAGGACGACGTCGACAAGGACTTGGTCCCCGACGGCGATGCCACCGACGCCGAGTCCACCGTCGGCGGCAAGCACCTCAGTGCCGCCCGCTGGGACGACACCCCCGCCAACGACCCGACCACCGTGCCCATCGCCGCCGACAACACCGGCGCCATTCGTATACCCGTTCTAATGGACCAGACCCCGGGCACACCCGTGCGTGATGACACCTTGGGCGCGCCTCCGACGTCCCCCCTCAGCGCCCCGCCGACGTCCGCCGCCAAGCCCGCCCCGAAAAAGCCAAAGTCCCATCACGCGCCCCCGCCCCCGCCCCCGCCGCCTCCGCCCGCTCCCATGGAGACTATTCGTCTTGAGATTAAACTAGGGGGGCCAGATAACTACGAGATTGACGTCAAGGGCACTGCTAGGGAGGCGGGGTTCGTGTGGGGCGAGGTCGTGAGCAAAAAGTATGCCGACGACAGCAGCGACGGCGAGGACGGCAGCGACGACGAGGGCGGCGACGAGAAGGACAAGGACAAGGACAAGGACGCGAAAGACAAGAAGGACGCGGACGGCGACGTGGATATGGATGCCGACGGGGTATGTTTTATTTTCGCGCCGCGGTATATAATACTAACTCTTGCGCCAGAAACCCAAAGCGAAGAAGGCCAAGTCCAAGAAAAAGTCCAAGGCGGCGGCAGAGTACTACGACGTCTCGGACCCTTTTATCGACGACTCGGAGCTCGCCATCGACGAGCGCACCTACTTTGCGCAGACGAAGCAAAAGGGATTCTACGTCAGCAGCGGCGAGGTTGCGCTCGTCCGCGACAAGTGCGTCTATTTCCTATGTATACGAACAGCTATTGACGCGTACACGAAAAGGTCCCCGAAAAAGCCAAAGTCGAGGAAGAAGGTCGGGCCGGCGCTGTCGCTGAACCTGCCCACCGCGTCGACGTCTGCACTCAAGCCCGCGTCGGCGGCGCCGAAGAAGGCAAAGTCCGTCTCCGCTGCTGGGGCGTCCAAGTCCGCGCCGGCCTCCAAGGCCAAGGCCCCGGCGGCCAAAGCGCTTGGCACGAAGGACTCGCCGATCCCGCTCGAGGACGAGGACGAGGACAACAAGGCGGACGTTTTTGGATTCGCGAAGAAGGCGTCGCGTCGGCAAAGGGGAAGGGGAAGGAGAAGGCGGAGATGGATGAGGGCGGGGAGGAGGCGGTGATTGCGGCCATGAAGGGCAAGTGGAAGGAGCGCGTGTCGGTGAATGGGGCGAATGGCAGCGTGAATGGGGACCAGGAGGGGGACGAGGGCGAGATCGACGGGGACGACGAGGTGGGGAAGAAGAGGAAGAGGGCGGTCAATGGCGGCGGGGACGGCACCAAGAAGCGGAAGACGGTGGACATTGCGTCCTTCCACCCGGATCTGCAAGCGGGTATAGAGAAAATGAAGCAGGCTATCGCTGCGGGTGCGTTTCCCTCTCTCTTTCGTTTTAGACCTTGATTCAAATGCTCGCAGAATCTTGGGAGACGAAATCAAAGTTTCCGCCCAACCTCAAACCGTTACTTGCCGCGCTGTCTCTGCAAGCGATCACGCTCGACGAGTACGACGACAACTTTTTCAACCTCATGCCCACGATTTTCCCGTACAACAAGTTCACTATGAGTGTGCGTCCAGCGCCGTTGTTCTCTTACTCCAGCTGATCAAAGTGCGCAGAAACTGATCAAGCGGACGATTTTCCACGACCACACTGCGCTGCTGAATCAACGGCAGGACGAGATCCTGGAGCAGCTAAAGGTTCTTGCCACCGAGGGATTCCCCAAGGCGCAGGAGGAGTGGGAAAAGAGTTTGCAGAATTATGGTGAGTTCTCTCCTTTTACAAAGAGAATGCTCATGACACGCCCGGCAGAGGAAAAGCGGAAAGAAAAAGCGGCGGCGGCGAATGGGGGTGATCCCGACGCGAGCGTGGAGGGGTCGGTGGGGCCCACAAGGCACGGGACGGAGGACCCCGAGGCGCGCGTGGGAGTGCGGGGTTGTCGTCTGCGGGGGACGGCGACAAGGACAAGGATGGCAAGGACGGCAAGGGGAAGGGTGAGAAGGGCGACGAGAAGGAGGGCGGGCCGGGCAAGGGCGGGGCGCACCATGGCCCGCCGCTGAAGAAGTATCGGATGACGGAGGCGATGAAGGCGGCGGTGTGGCAGCTCGTGCTGCTGAGCAATGAGATTTGTCGGTTGGAGAATGAGAAGAAGTGCGTTTTTTCTTCGCTAGTGCGGCAAACAAACTGATGGGTTGGGTAGCTCGCTGGAGGGATCGGTGTTGCAGGTTAGTGAGCAGGGGTTGCGGAAGGTGCTGTACCAGCGGGTGCGTATTATATCTAAATCTATTCGAGCGATGCTAACGCGAGTATAGATTGTAAGCGCGTTCCCTGACGGCTGGATGTCGTCTGGCCAGATCTCGAGAGATGGTGCGTTGTCTACCGTGTTGCTGGCTTTTTTTTTCTGACGAAAGTTGCAGTGAGCGCGATGAAGAAAAAGTACGAGAAGGAGGCGCAAGACGATTAGGTTATAAGTTATTCCTAAGTGCATATTGTACATATTGTATTTTTCCTTTGCTCGTAGCAAAATTGTGACATTGTCTTGGAGTCGGTCTCTGAAGTTGCCGAGGCGGGATTACATAATCAATACCGCTTTTATTCTGAACCACGATGGGCTCGCCTCCCAAACCTTGGGAGCGCAATGGGGTCACTGCACCGCAGACGCCTCCGACACTCGTGTCGTCGTTGCCGCCCACACAGTCTGCAAATCGCCACACAGTCTGCAATCCCTGAACGTCCAGCATCCTTTAACGCTCCATCAACTTCTCTGTCCACCGCCGTCAGCCCGTATGGCGCCTCTGCGTACGGCGCGTCTCCCTACTCTAGACTCGGTGGCGGGCTCGGCGGCGCGTATGGCGGGTATGGCGGACTCGGCGGCCTCGGATCTTATGGTTCATATGGAGGGTATGGTGGTGGCGGGTACGGAGGAACGATGGGCTACGGCGGTGGGTATGGAATGAGCCCGTATTCGTCGATGGGGATGGGCATGTCTCCGTACGGAATGGGCATGGGCGCGATGGGCATGGGTATGAACGGCGCGGGCATGCCACTCGACGCCAACGGCATGCCTATCCCTCGCTCACACAGACCCTCGAGTCTACGACCCAGCACACCTTCACTCTCCTCCACTCCATCGTCCAGACCTTCTCCGGCGTCGCCCAGATGCTCGAGAGCACATTTATGGCCACCCACTCCAGCTTCTTCGCCATGGTCGGCGTCATCGACCAGTTTGGCCACCTGCGAAACGCGCTCGGCAGCGTGCTGGGTCTTTTCGGCCTCATGCGTGGATGCGCGAGCTCCTCACAGGCGCGCCCGCGGGCCGCTCCGGTTGCAGGGCGAATTCCGCGAGTTCATCAACGGCCGTCCGGTGCATGGCCCGCACCCGCAAACGCCGCAGGGCCCGAAGCCGAGCAAGAAGCCGCTCATCATCTTCCTCCTCGCCATCTTTGGCATCCCGTATGCGATGACCAAGCTCGTGCAGATCCTCAATGAGCGCGCGCGCAACAACCCCGGCGTCGCCCTCCCCGGCCAGCCGCTCCCCCGCTGACCCGTCCACGCTCACCTTTGCGCGTGCACTGTATCCCTTCACCCCCACGACCCCGTCCGAGCTTGCCCTGAAGGAGAACGAGATCGTGGCGATCATGGGCAAGCTTGATCCGCGCACAGGGAACGAAGTCGACCCGCGCACGCAGCTTGAAAACGGCGAGGAATCCGTCCAGTGGTGGAAGGGCCGAACGCGCGAGGGCCGCGAGGGTTGGTTCCCCCGCAAATGGGTCGAGGTTCTGGAGAAGAGGGAGAAGAAAATAGACTAGTCGTCTCTCTTTTCTTTCCTCTTGGTGTATGTATTGTTTTAGCATCCCTGTTTTAATCGTATGCATTTCCAACTAGTTGCCTTTCCTTACGGCGCATCGAACCGAGCATTCGTGCAAGTGCGCAAAAGAGGGATCCGTCAATGCACTAGTTTTGAGAGAAATCGGACAGAATGTAGTACATATGTATCGTAACATCGTCGCTAGTCTTTTTGCCATCCAAGGGTGGGTATCTTCAATTCAAAGTTTCCTTGGAGTCTGTAGCCCGCTCACGGCTCAAGTTCTTGTGCGCGTCCTCGTTCTCCTCGGTGCTGTATCCACCTCCTCCACCTCCTCCTTCACCTTCCTGCTCCGCGACACGCGTACCTTCGCCGCTGGCTCCGCCTCGTCCCTTTCTTCACCCGGCGTATTCTCCTTCTCCCCCACCTCTACCACAGCCGGGGCCGACGCAGGCACCGCGCCCTTGCGCGTCGAGCGCGGTTTCGGCGCAGCAGGAACCGCGGTCGCAGCAGCGGTAGTCTTTTTCGCCCGACCCCCACGCGTCGGCTCCGCCTCCAGCACGGGATCCGCCTCCTCCTCTTTCACCGCAGTGCGCTTCACGCTTCGCGCGCGCTTCCCTTCGAAGGGACGACCGCCACAATCTCCACATCGGGTGTATCTGTGATCGAATCGAGGGGGTCCTTGTCCGTGTCCTCTTCAGCCTCAGTCTCCGGCGCGCGCGACCGTCCACGCGTGGTCGTCTTGCGCTCGGGTACACTTGCAGGCTCCTTGGTCGTGCGCCCGCGGCGTTTCGCAGGCTCGGTGGCAGGTGGGGCAGGGGCGCGGGTGTCTGTGGACGGGGGCTTGCGCGCAGCGCGTCGAGCAGGAGCGGGAGCGGGCTCAGCGTCGCTCTCGGGCTCAGCAGTCGCCTTGCGCCCGCGGCGCGGCTTTGTCGGCGCAGCGGGTTCGCTGTCATTCTCTGGCTCTACTTCCGACTCCGCGGTGGCCTTGCGTCCGCGCCGAGGCTTCACGGGGGCGGGGTCAACGGCGATCTCGACCTGCTCTTGCTCTGGCGCAGGTGAAGGCGTAGCCTTGCGCGTGCGGCGCGGCGCAGCAGGGACGGCGAGCGTGAGCTCCTTGTCGCTCTCGGGTTCCGCGGTGGGTTTGCGTGCGCGACGCGTGGGCTTGGAGGGTGCAGGCGCGGGGTCGACGGCCATCTCGTCGCCGCTCTCTTCAGGCGTAGCCGTGGGCGTTGCTTTGCGAGTACGCCGCGCGGGCTTAGCCGCAGGCGCGTCGACGTCCATGTCATTCTGCGGCTCTTTGCTTTTGCCACGGGTAGTCTTCTTCGTTTTCGCGGTCTACACGCGCAGTAGCTCCATCTTTAAAGCCGCCGGACTGGGAAGAAGCGCATACCTCAGGTTCGCTCTCCTCCACCTGGCTTGCGGGTTCCTAAAAACACCAATGAGCAACCTTCCTCGAAACGCAGTGAACGCAGAAAATAAAAGCACACCCACCTCCCTAGCCCGTCCTCTAAGCATCCGTGCCCTTGGTCGCTCCTTCTCTTTGTCTTTGTTCCCATCGTTCGTCGTCTTGGCCTGGAAATCACCCTCCCCTCTCCGCATCGCTCTCGGCGGTAGGTACACTCAGCCCCGCATCAGCAAGTACGCTCTCTCGTCTCCTCTTCAGGCCTTCCACCGTCTCGCGCAGATTTTCCAGCATCCGGCGCGGGTCCTCCTCCCTCGCCTTCCCAACGCTTCCCTCCCCACCTAGTGCCTCGTTATTCCCATCTTCACCAGCGACCACTTCGCCCTCTTCACACCGCGTAGCACACCCCCCGCCCCAACCTTCTTCTTCGCAGGCGACATCCCCGGCACGCTCCCCTTGAAGAAATCATCCGGCGCCCGCAACGCACTCCTTCGTCTCTCCGAGATCGCGCGGCGCTCCGCGTCGAGAGCGGTGGTCTGCGCGCGGGGGTGCCCGTCCCTGCATTCGGTGCGTTACTCGAAAGGGTGTTTGGAGCGCGAGGAGCAAAGGTGTGGGCCCCCGCCCCCGGCGCCTGGACATGCCCGTTTGTTGTAAGCAAGTCGCGCACCTTCCACGGCGAGTCCTCGACGCGCACGCGGCGCGCGGCGCCACCTAGAGAGTAGCGCGGGACGGCCGCTGTTCCGGCTGCCGCTGCCCCACCTGCGGTTGCAAAGCCGGTCCGCGGCGCCTGCGGGGTCATGAACGCCGCGAGTGGGCGCGTGGCTCTCGCCGGGGGCGGGGTGCCAGCTTTTTCGCGCTCCTTTCCTCGCTCTTGCTGCTGTGAGTTGGTATCAGAAGCAGAGGCGCGGTACACCCCCAAATCCTCGTAGATCGGCGTGTACCCTCCGCGTCGACGTCCATCGGCACCGCTTCATTCTCGGCCGCTGTATCTTGTAAGTGGCCTACACAAAAGCAAAAAGTAGACGTCAGGCCACTCCTAAAACGCGAAGAAAAGAAACCCCACCTCGGCACCAGGGAGCGACTTCCGTCCAAACCCGCGCGGCGTTTGTGCAGCGGGGTGCGGCGCTCCGAAGGGATTCGGTGCGTTTGCACCGAGTGTCTTTGCGGGAGACTTGGCCGGTGGTACGGGCTTTGCAAAAGCAGGCGAGCTCTGCACGGGCGTCTGCGGAAGAAATCAGTCATTGAAACAAAGATTGAATCGTGGAGCCAGGGCGGGGCACGCAATAACGATGGTAGTGAGGAACAAATAACGGAGGATCGACTGCGAAAAGAGCAGAGGAAAGAACAACATACCCCCACCACCTTCCTTTTCGGCGTCTCCGTCTCCACCTACGCGTAAATATGAGCCACCGCCCGGCGCTGCACGACATAGACGCCTACCTTGTCGTTCTCGTTCTCGTGTTCGTCGTTCTCATCTTCGTCATTATCGTGTCCTTCGTTCTGATCATCATCTTCATTTTCGTCAGCGGTGGGAGCAGGCGGCAGCGAAGCCTCTTCCTCCTACACAAAAAAGAAAGTGAGTGAGTGAGTGCGGTTTGAATAGGGAGGGAGGGAAGGACGAAAGAAAGGACGAAAGCAGAGAACGGCGCATCCCGTAGAGACCCTGTCAAGGCGCTCTTGTTCCTGGGATTTTTTTCAAAGGAGACCGACGCTTCATAGCGCCCACGTCTCTCCCAGACTCCACGCCCGAGTCGACGCCATCCGTCAAGCCGGAACCAACACTCACCTCCTTCTTCACCTTCCCTCCTCCAAACGGCCAGAGCGCTATCCGCTCGAGGCTCTTCCGCCAGCCAAGGCGGGGCTGGGGTTTATTTTGCTCTCCTTCCTGGTCGTGTGCCTGTACATCTAAATTAACGAGACGAGGTGAAGGGAGAAAGAGGGGCTTCACCTCGTCGGCGTCTTCATCGGCGTCCTATAAGCGATCGAGTTAGCTTTAAAATCGAAACTGCAGATGAACGAAGTAAAAGCAAAGCATAGCTGAAGTCGCAAACGCACTCCAAGACGAATTGTCGTGGTCGAAAAACGAAATGAAAAACCACCTCGTCGTCTGACGCGTCGCTTTCCCCGCTGGACACGCTAACCACCTCCAAACCCAGCCTCTGCACCTCCGCCTCTTCTTCCTCCGTGTCCGTGTCGCTCTCTGTCTCATCCCCTTGGTGCCCTCCACCGGCTTGCGCCGGACGCGAGGGGCTGGTAGAGTGGGAAGTAGCGGTAGGTGCCTGCCACCCGCGAAGGACAGTCTTATTGGGCTCGTCCTCGCGGGTGTGGCGTTATTCGAGTTCGCCGAACCAGAGGACCGAGGCAGTCGAGCTGGGGAATTGGACCCCGAGTTAGCAGCCCACACCGCCCGCTGCGCGCTGCGTATCAGCACCGCGCGGTGCAGGCTCTGTCTCCTTGGCGTTCTCGGCCCCTGCATCGGCGGGGCGGGCGGGGGTGCCATGCTCCCAGAGCTCGTGCTGCCATTCCTTGCTCTCCCGTTTGCACTGGTGAAAGGACTCCCGCTTCCCCCTGCCAGAAAGTAAGCTTTAATTTAATTTTCAAGTGAAAGTAGTGTACCGTTCGAAGTCGCGGCCCTGGCGCGCTCCTCCGCGCTTAGCTCCACATCCTCCAAAATGACCAGGTCCTTAGCTTCCTCGACGACGCGCGGGTGTGAGCCTTGACGAGGGTGATTGTCTGTACTTCTTCGTCCCCGTCTTCATTGCCGTCTATGTCTTCGTTGCTAAGAGTTGAGGCGGCCGGAGAAGCCTTGGTGCCGCGCGGGCTGGGGGAGGGCGTTCCCGGCGCGGACTTGTTAGGAGAACTCTTGGAGGAACCTGATTTAGTAGGAGACGCGGAGGCCAAACGCAGCGGGCTCTGGAGCACGCGGAGGTTCTGTTTAGGGTCGTGCGATGGGCGTGGGGAGAAGACTTCCGCGGAAGCGATCAATGAGAGGCGGACGGCGCGGTTGGCGGGGCCTGTAGGCGTCGTGTAGGCGTATTCGATAATTCAAGAGAATTGAATAAAATTCAGGGAATCAAGAGCGAGAAAAGGAAAAGGGTGTTAGTGGCAATTGAGAAGTTAGAGGAACGACGCACGGGCGGGCGACGCGGCCAAAACGGCGCGCATCTCCTTCGGCGGGTACGTGAATCTAAACCGCTTCCCCTGGATCTCCACCTCACTTCGGTTCCCCAACGCGACCGTCCTCACGCCTTTCTCCTCCTCGACTGGGAACACCAAACACCCATCTACCACTGCGCCTTGTGTCGCACCGGCCATTATTTCGACAAACGCCTTCCTATCATCGTTGAACACGATGCGCGCATGGAGGGGCGCGACAGCGGGGTAGTACAGGCGCACGCTGCAGGAGGGGTCGCGTCCAAATGAGACGACAGGGGTGTCGACGCCGAAGGACGCGATTACTACGTCTTCACTTGTATTCGCTCCACCGCTAGACGGTTTCTGCCGCAAGAGCTCGATAGTCCCAAAACGCCCGGGAGTGTCCATCCTCGTTCTTTGTTAATCTTGGGTCCTCGTTGTGGTCGTCCGTGGAGGAGGAAGAACAGGGAGCTTGGTGGTGGCAGAAGGAGAACAAGGTCAACTTGCTCAACGCGTCATGCACGTGGGCGAGTTGACTTTCGCACGCGGCATAAAATTAGGTTCGGAGCAAGCCTGTCTCCGCACCGGCGAGCCGGTGAATCTCGGAGAGAGGCTTGGTCCAAACTACCAAAAAAGGACTATGTGTTCAAATGCATTTTCTTGGCTGTTTCAACTATGATTGCCATGGTCTTGCTTGATAATATGTTCCTTGGATGTCCCTCTAGAGCATTACCTGCTCAACTTTCAAAAATATTATATTGTTCTTGCACTGCACTCGTTCTTTGAACGGTTTGATGCAGTTGTGATATATCGTAGACTATTGCCATTAATTGGGAATTCCGCTGGTTTTATGGGCTCGATGGATTGGGAACATAATTTACAGTGAGTCGACCAGCAATTTCTATCCAGAGAACTGCCTTGGTCATGCAGGAAAAATAATTTTGTTCTTGCAGGCGGTGTGTCACAATTCGTGACATGTGTGACTCAACCTCACCAAAGGCCACCCTTGGTCATATGGGGAGCAGTAAAGCATCGAGGCAATGAGAGGACATATTTTGGATGGCATACAATCATAATGAGTGTTGAAAAAAAATTTGGAAGGAAGAAAACTTAAACCATAAGCTTCGGTGCAGCTGACTAAGCACACCATTTCACTTGTTGTTAAACTGCAGCCTCGTCATATCACCTATCCTCACAAATAAAAGCTATTCCAGCATCTAACCTGAAAGAGGAATCTAACTGCAAACTTACATTTTTTATTTTCGCCGTGAGTATAGTAGCACAGAGGAAACTTCATTCCTTCAGATTTGTGAAGAAGGCCATGTTCGCGACCCTTTCTTGGGCTGCCGGGGGATCTATCAGAAATCCAAGTAGGCCAAAACATTTTCACGCTTCCAATGTACAAGCTATCAACTTAGACCGAAGGGATCAAACTTGTTTCTGAAGCGGGAGAGCAATCAGAACACATTGCCCTTTTCTTGATCTTGGCACAAGCCCCTTCTCAAAATTCCTGCGAAGCACGTGAATGTCACGTGTGCTGAGAACGGCGGCTTGATCCGAACCTAGCATAAAATCGCTTGTATGGACACGCACGTGACCTGGACGGATCAAATTGGCCGGAGTGCCGGGTCAGCGTTTCTGTATAGTTTCGCACGGCTATTCCATCACGTGCTCTTCCTCTTTTCTGCCCACCCTCGTCGCCGCCAACAAGATGGTCAACATCCCCAAGTGCGTTCTTGGTGTCCTGGAGCGTATTCTATACTGACTCGTTGCTTCCAGGACTCGCAGGACATGTAAGTTATCCCACAATCTCCGAATTCAAGGTCACAAATTTATCCGTCGCCGCAAGACTGCAAGGGCAAGCCCTGCAAAAAACACACGTATGTCTTCTCCCTCCTGCATCCCGGACCATCTGGTCTCTACGGCTATGCTATGCGCCTCCCAATCGCTTGGACCGATCACATTGGCCAAACATACATCCATTGTGGCGGATTGCTGGCCGAACATCCGTTGGCTACTGTATCTGCATCCCCCCATTCTGCCTATATCTTATCCTGCTTCTCCGTATTTCAATCTGACTCTTTATTTCAGCCCTCACAAGGTGACCCAGTACAAGACCGGCAAGGCTTCGTTATTTGCCCAGGGAAAGCGCCGTTACGACAGGAAGCAGTCTGGTTACGGTGGTCAGACGAAGCCAGTCTTCCACAAGAAGGTGCGCATTCAATCCGCCTATTCCGAGTCATTGCAAACCATTTTTCTCTCTTTATAGGCAAAGACGACGAAGAAGGTCGTCTTACGGCTGGAGTGCACTGTGTGCAAATACAAAATGCAAATGTCGCTGAAGCGTTGCAAACAGTGCGTTCGCTTTCGTATATTCCTTGCTACACAACTCACCTGTCAATTTCCTCGTAGCTTCGAGCTCGGAGGAGAGAAGAAGACGAAGGGTGCTGCTCTTACTTTCGTGCGTTGTCTGTTCTCCTTTATTTTGGCTAATCCTAACACGCCCCCAACAGTAATTGCTCCTCCGTCGTCTTTTCCTCTGTTTGCCCGCTATGTATTATCGTCCCATGAATACTATGATACATGCAACACCTCCATCTGTGTGCACTCAACGGTGGTAACAAGATATTGGAGTGGGACCTGAGTGGGATGAGCTTCGAGGAATCTATGAATTGAATATACGAAGAATAACTTTCCTCTAAGGTCGTCGGCGTGCCCGCGCCAGACGTTTTGAGTGCTCCCTTGAGATGGACTTGCAGTCGACCACGATCTTTGAGGACTGTCGGCGATACACTCTCCAAGAGCTAAAACTAGCATGAGGCAGGTTGGCGGAACATCTATGCCTTTGGTTTAGCACCCAATGAAAGTAATTATATTACAGGAGATCCCGAAAATAATGACAATCACGTTATTTTTTTTGACCGGTTCCCAAAAAGGAAATTCGCCTTCGGCTCTTCTTTACCTCCACCGTCGCGTCTTACTCGCTTCCGACCTGCTCTTTCTTCGCTCCCCACCACCAGCAAATGGATACTAGCGACTCCGACTCCGATATAATTACCCTCGATGGACCAACTGGGTACGCTGACAACGACGTAAATGCAATGATTCTTGCAACGGCGCGAGAACATCCTGACGGTGCGTAATCGTTTTTCAGTGATGCAAAGCGTGCATTACTGACTTGTTTACACTGTAGCGGCTCACAAGTTCCTCGTGAAGACACCCGCACTGATGGAGAAGCAGGCCAAGGCCCGGCAGCAAAAGGAGAAACGTGCGGAAAAGAAGCGTGCTGAGAACTCGAAACGAAAACATGACTCTGATCGCGAGGACGACGAGCCTAAGGCCAAGAAGAGCAAGGGAAAGAAGAAAAGCTCAGACGACCCTCCACAGACAATCACATACTACATAAACATTCCTAAGCCACCTCCCGTCACTTCGAAGAAGCGTGGCACGAAGGCGTCCGAAGACGACACTCTCCAGAAAGGCCCCTTCTCTCTTTCCATCTCTGAGCCCTATTCCGCCCTCTTGTCTGCCATTGCCTCAGCACTTCCTTGCCGCACCGAAAACATCAATCAGTCAAAAATAACCTGGAAGCCGAAAAAGCCCAAGAATGGCGACAAGCTTCCCCTCGGGAAAGACACCGGATATGAAGCCATGGTAACGGAGATGGAAGGGAAAGCACCTGAGTCTCGTGTAGTGCTACTGTACATGCCCCCACCCACAAAGCCGATGGAAGAGGAGATGGTACGAGCATAGATTTCTACTTCATTTTCGAGCTAATATTCTGTTCTGTGGCTAGCCTTGGGATAATAACAATGAGCCCGAGCCTGCATTTGACTATTCGCAGCTAGAACCGACCGGCGCAAGTGATTCAATCATCCAACAGAAGGTGCAGTCCACATACACTCCGATTTTTCGCCGAATCTAATCCTAAATATAGGAGTCGTTCAACAAGGCAACGAAAGAAGAACGCACAAAGCTTGAGGAGAAGTACCCCATTGGAAAATACCCGAACTTCCCCGACCGCCGGGTGTACTTTGACGCCCAGACCGGCTTTTATTTTGAGCTCAATGCTACGCGTCTTGGTATTTGGTCATCGGCAATTGTACGTACTTTTAGTCTGATATTTGGATGGGCACTAACTAAGGTGCTAGGCTCAAGGACGTGCCGATGAGAATAAACCGCCCGTTTCCCAATTTTTCGATGAAAAACAGCGCATCAAAGCTATTCCTCCTGCTCCTGCTGCGGCCGCCACTCCCGCTGTACCTACTCCTGGTGCTATCCATGGCATCCCTGCTGTTGCTGGGGCTTCGCTCTCGTTCTCAGACCTCCTTCTAGCATCCATTATATCACAGAACAACGGCGGAGGCATCGCAGCATTGTTACCTGGCCTGAATCTTGGTCTTCCTACTGCTCCACCATCCATACCTCCACCCAATGTCATCCCCCACCTACGTTCTGCCCCTCCTTCACCTGTAAAACGCCATACAATTACGACCGAACGATTTTGCGAACTCTATGGGCTTGACGAAGCCGAAGCTGCTCTTTTGACGGAGGTGGGATTTCGTCCTGGTGATCGCACGGAGGCTACTCTGGACGACGAGCTGAAGAAGATGGGCTTCACTTTTTTCAGCTGGAAGCGCATTCATGGTGCAAATCTTCGCTTCAAGGCTGATCTTGCAACTGGTACGTATGATTGATATTATTGGCACCTCCCCGTACATCAACACAATCCTTTTCGAATTTCTTTATCACGCTGCATGACGTCGTTGTCTATCATATTGTTGCATTGCCTGTATCCGCTACAATTTCTTGTTATCGCATACACCGTGTATTCCAAACTTTACCAAATGTACCCTGCATGCCTGAACCACCCTTCTGGCATCTCCGGCGTGATACACGATGTAGATTCTAATAATGCGGCAATTGGATCCTCGGCTTCGTGTATTAGGTCTCCATGCCGGCGTAGATAAGCTTTCCCTATTGTAATTGCTCAGTGTGGGCGCAGTATAAGGCACGGAACACCTACACGTTGAGAAAGACTCCTCTATA
The DNA here is from genome assembly GCA_029378395.1 of Mycena leptocephala. Classification (NCBI taxonomy): domain Eukaryota; kingdom Fungi; phylum Basidiomycota; class Agaricomycetes; order Agaricales; family Mycenaceae; genus Mycena; species Mycena leptocephala. The sequence goes on along the minus strand of JARJLF010000755.1, from coordinate 42,848 downwards.
GGATTCAGGTCGGGGGAATAGGGGGGTAGAAAGAGGATCATGATGCCTGACCAGATATCAGACAGTTATATGGTTACATGGACGTGAAAATCATACCGTTCTCGTTCAGGACTTCCTGCAGTAAATCTGTATGGTGAATCCTACAATTGTCGAGAACCAGGACACTTTGCACATCCGGATACGGCTTCATCTCCGGAATCTTGATGCAGTTAGCAGATGCGATCTCAAGATGGGACGGTTACGCACAACATCTTCCACAATAAAGTCGAAAAACTGATATGCATCCATGGATCCCTCCACAATGCGCGTCGCGATATATCCCTTCATACTCATTGCCGCGGTGAGTGTATAGCGTTCATCACGGACAAATTGGTGGGAGTAAGTGGCTGGCTGGCCGATCGGAGAGCGCCCGTAGTGTCTTGCGAGGGTGCGTTCATCTTTACTCGATTCATCCACGGTCACGAATTCCAATCCCGTCCCAGAGAACGTGTCCGGATCACGTATACAATCCCTATAATCGTCCCTCCCCGCCTCATTTCGTTCTTTGGCAATCTTTTGGAGCATTTTACGGGTGAGACCGGCACGGACCAAAGTGACTTGTAATGCAGATTGCGAGATGGCGATGTCATGATGGATAGCAAGATACCATTGGAGCTCATCCAGCATAACCGAGGGATCATGAAAGAAGATCTCTTTTGCCGCGTTGAGTGCTGCTAGGCCAACGAGACGGTCGCGACCCCGGAGAGGAGACGGGGGCTTAGTGACTGCTCCGAATTCCTCCAAGATTGCGCGCCAACGGTATAGACTGCGTGGTGAGACATTGAATGCGTAACAGATATCCTCGCGTGTCCATCCAGCCTCCCAAAGCGCGAGAGCACGCTCTTTGATGTCAGAGCTGATGCGGCGGTTGCCCATGGTTGCGATGGTGGAGGTAAAGAAGAGCCGAAGGCGAATTTCCTTTTTGGGAACCGGTCAAAAAAAATAACGTGATTGTCATTATTTTCGGGATCTCCTGTAAGCCTCAATAGTGCTCCAGATCTGCGCAACGAATAACGCGAATCTGCTGTCAAGCTGAAGACAAGAGAATGACGATGAATAAGTCTACATGTAGTTTTCAGCGGATCAGCGGACCTTGAAATTTAGAAAACCCGCCCGATGCAATCCTCCTCCATTCTCCACTCACGCAGTTTCCACCCCATCTTCAAAACAACCATCTCAGCTCCAGGATTCTCCAACTGCTCGCTGCACCTCCACTATGCGCTCCCCCCAATAGTCTTTGTCGACCCTACGAGCTAAGCAACCGCGCCGACGCGTATTTCTTCAAATACGCGGGCCCGTCGAATCTCGAGCTCCCGGTGTTCGCGCTCGACACTAAGGACGAGGACGAGGACGCGGACGCGGGGTTATTGGTCAGCGTCACGCGAAGACTGCCCGAGGACGGTGCGCTGGACGTGGAGGTCCCGCTGCACGTCCGGTACGGCAAAACCGCCGCGGACGGGTCACCATTCCAGCTCACAACTGTCCCTGGCGGACGCCTTCCTCGCGTGCCCTGCATATTCATCTTCATCTGGTCAGTGTCATCCGCAGATGCTTCCGCCAGTGCCGCGCTAACCCACAAACAGCGTCCGTGCTGCCCCCAATGCAGCCCGAATTCGCGTCGGCCTTCGACGGGGTGCCAATCGTGCGGCTGGTCCCGCCGTATAGCGCGGTGCCGGTAGAGACAATCCGCACGCCGGTGGGGGCTGCCGCGGATGTGACGCGCGTCGAGCTCGGGACGGCGGTGGTTGTCCTCGCGGCGTTCTTCTACCTGGTGCGCGCGGCACGGCGGACAGCCGCGCGACTGGGTCCTCCGAGTATTGTGGTGTCCGTGTCTGCAAAGGAGGAGTGATATTGTATGTATGTAGTGCTTTCCTCGACGACTCGAGCTTGTATTAAATAATTGTAACTCCCTCCACCCACGTCGTCAAACACAATCTGGCCTTCAGAATACCTTCCACCAAACGCAGAAAATCCACTAATCTATGCCCACTCGCTCTGGTCAGTAAGCGCTGGCGCGCCTCCGATGCGCGTCTATGGTCCTCGATCCAACAAGTCGCGGCCTCGATTGTGGCGTGTGTCAAGCTGAAGACAAGAGAATGACGGTAAAGTAAGTTTCATTTCATTACAGTTATTGCTATTTTCAAATATAATGACACACCTCAAAAAAAAAAAAAAAAAAAGTTTGGAGCTCAGGACGTCGTGAGTTCGAGTCCCGATCCGAGCGGCTTTTTTTGATAAGCATGACCAAACAACGCGTCTCGCCTCTCTTCCTCTTCCTCTGCACTGCCCTATGCCTAATCGTCGGATCAGTGATGACCTCAAGGAGGCCATGCTACGCATGGAAGACCGTGGACGCGATACAACCAATGAAATACTCAAAATTGCGCAGTTTTCTAGGTCCACGCTCATCCGGATGCGCAAGCGCAAACATCTGACAGGCAGCGTTGCAAAAGCACAAGCAATAGGTCGTGGACGACCCCGCACACTTTTACAGGCCGATGCAGACTATCTCGTCCGTCTGGCACGACACAATCCTACTCTCTTTCTTGATGAATACAGAGATCGTTTGGAGCGCTATCGACACCTTCCCACATCTCTATCTACGATACACCGCACTTTCCTTCGTGCTCGGATGAAACTTAAAGCAGTTCAGAAAATGGCATCTGAGCGATGTCCTCTCGCCCGAGCCGGCTATTCCCGTCGCATCGCCATCTATCCAGCCCACTATCTCATCTCTATTGACGAAGTTTCCAAGGATGATCGGACATATGCACGAATATTTGGCCGTGCCGAAGTTGGGATGCGTTGTGAAGTCAGCCAGCCCTTCACGCGAAAGCGCCGCCTAACGGGAGTAGCTGCGTTGGCGCTGGGCAAAGGAATAATTGGGGCGAAAGTGGTAGAGGATCTTTATGTCGTGAGAGCTATGTCGAGTTTCTCCGCGACAGCGTGGTATGTGATCTACTTGTCTGCTCCTTGAAGGTGCTGATCCGGATATAGTTGCCATTGAGGACACCGTACCCGGGACCCCGCAGTGTCTTGATCATGGATAATGCCCGCATTCACCATGGTCCCGAAATTGAGGATCTTGCTGCTGAATATGGTGTGTTTCTGAACTTGTTGGCCATTTTGCTTGCTGACTGATGTGCGTAGGTGTCCGCATTGAATATCTCCCTGCATACTCCCCCGACTTCAACCCCATTGAGCAGGTCTTCTCTGTCATAAAATCACATCTCCGCCGCGTGGGCATTCATTTTTTCAATGAGGATGCAGCCTACTATGAAATGTATCGTTCCTTTCAAATGATTTCACCAGCTATGACATACGGATTCTTTCGTCATTCAGGTTACTTTCTCGGTTGACTTCTAGTACAGGATATTGCAATGTTTGTTGTACAATTGTTTAGCTATTACAGTCCGAGTTTCCCTGCGATACAATGTAATTCTTTCGTCACGTTCTTCACTGTTCTCCTTCCCCTGCAACCCACCGATCCTGCGCGTCGCGGACATTTGCGACTTCGGCGTGATTCAAGCCAGCCTCCAACAAATGCTCGTTCTTGAGGTGACGTAGAGTGTGCGGGCCCGTGACGGAGAAGTCTTGAAGCTTTTGGTAAACGGTGTTTGTAAGTTATAACGATCAACAAAGGTCTCGAGAGATATCTGTGGTGGGATTCGACGAGGAAGCGGGGCTGATGCATTGATCCGTTGCTGCTGGTGAGGTTGGAGTGGCTGTGCAGACTCGGGGAGCGTGAGATTAATGGTGATGTTCGAGTCCTTTGCCGTCGCCTTCTGGGTCGCGCGAGTGCGAAGGAGCTGCTGGTCTTCCTCATTCTCCATTTCTTGGAATTCAAAGAGTTTGTCGTCAGGTGGATTCTCCAAGTCCACTATCGTTCCGTCGGCGTTACTGATCTTCGCTTGCTGTAATGCTATCAGATTTTGATAGATGAAGAGGAGCGAGGAACGCACCGCAGCGCCGCCCAAGTTGCTTGGTGAAAGTGAGTCAAATGGATGTGTTTCGCCGTAGTCTTGTCTGGAAAACACAAAAATTGACGGCATCCACGGTCATTGCACTTATACTTCGCTTGGAGCTTCTTGATGAACTCTGTTTGTTCTAGCTCTTCTGGAGAAGGCTCGTAGGTCTATGGATGGTGATTTTCACACCAATATATGGCATAAATATGTGGGTGTACCTTTCCTTTCTTCTTTGGACGCTGCTCCTCTTCTTCACTCGTGGAATCATCGTTGTCATCACCGTCGACAACCTGCATGATCAGCAGGTGTTCTTATGATGACGGGAAGAAACATACCTTCAGCTCCGACAGGCATATCTTCGCAGTCTCCGGTACTGCTTTCTTTTGCACTTCCTCCAAAAGGGTCTTGTAGTCGTCTTCACTAGTAAGGGACATGTCCTTGAACTGTCCTTTGGGGATTGTGTAGGTCATATTCCGAATGTCGATGTGGCTGCTCGAGTAGGCGCCAGTGCGTGGGAGCCAGGAGAAAGACAGAGCATTGTCACCTTCGTGACGATTGAGAGCGCGGAATATTGTGTTGAGAAGGGTATTCAGTTCGGAATCTTCGTGGACATAGATAGTCTTCTTTGTGACGGGTTTTTTCGCATTTTTACGAGTCTTCTTGCCGGGTGCAGGCGATGGAATAAGTCCAGTGAATTCGACATTGAATTGAAGGCCGCGGCCATCATTATACTGCGAGGCTGTGGTACATCAGGTGGCTGCAGGAGAGTTCAGTGCGTGAGAACAGTACCGTCGTTGTCATCATCGCTTGCGTTTGAAGCCATAGTAGGGCAGTGCAGAAGAAGAGGAAGAGAGGCGAGACGCGTTGTTTGGTCATGCTTATCAAAAAAAGCCGCTCGGATCGGGACTCGAACTCACGACGTCCTGAGCTCCAAACTTTTTTTTTTTTTTTTGAGGTGTGTCATTATATTTGAAAATAGCAATAAAAGTCCTAGGAGTCAACCAGTGTCCAGTAGCGACGTGAATTACACATTAGCACAACATTAACACCGGGAGAAGGAAAAAATACAGGTCGTAAGAACATGGTCAAGAATCGTAAGTCATAAAGTGAGCAATAATAACTATGTGAGTTAGGGTGGTATGGCATTGAGTGGGGAGCATGGGTATATGAGGGAGGGCACGGACAGGCGCCCATGGGCACGGCAAGAGACCGCATAGAAATAGGCCCCTACGTCGGCCAGCCGCGTACCATGCGCGCAGCGCCGCCGCCCACACGCCCAAGGAAGCTCCACACCGCTTGAGTACCGTCGTTCGAGAACCCCTCACCCGTATACTGCATCGTATTGAAGCTGCTCCACACCGCGCGGTCGTAGTGCGTCGGGCCTCCGGGCACGCTGTAGTACGGTATCATCACCGACGGGCCCAGCATGAGGAAGAACAACACCGTGCCCCCTACCCACAGCGCGGGCGGCGGGATCGCGGGGAACGGGTTCGCGTTGCTGTTCGGGGCTTTGGCACCGCCGTACACGTACGTGTTGTAGATGTTGTAGAAGCGCCCTCCCCGGCGGCGTGGCGTGGCATCCGACGGCGCGCGCGGAAGGCCCGTATGCGGTGAGTTGTCGAGGATCTTGTCGACGACGTGGCACGAGACGCCCAGCTCCTCCTTGAGCGCGCGCCAGTCCTCGAGCGCGTCAAGCGAGACGCCACCCGGGACGCCCTCCTCGACACGTGCGCCGGGTGGTACTTCTTGAGCGTCGCAACTGTCACGCGCCAGTCGTGCTCCTCCTGCTCCTCGGGCGAGAGTACCTGCTTGTACGCCGGCGGCGCGTCTGTCGGCGTGGCCGTTGTACTCGGCCCGGCGACCTTGGTGTCGTCGGGGGTGGCGGCAGACGTGGATGGCTCGGCCTCCTCGGGTTCGGGCTCCGTTTGGATCTCCATCTCGGCGGTATTCGGCGCTGGTGGAGGCTCGACGACAGGCTCAGGATCCGTCTGCATGCTCGTTGAGGCGGTAAGAATTTTGGGTTCCGGATCGGTCTGCGTCCTCGTGGAGAAGAAAAAGAGGTGCGCCTCATATTGCGTGGAGCTGTCCGAGTACTCCTTGGTCTCTTCAAAGGCCCGGTGCTCGACTTTGTTGGCGGCTCGACTGGCGACTTTCTGCTTGGAACATCAACGATATGACCAGCCTAAGATGAAAAGACTTACCCTTTTCTTGCGAGTGATGATGGTCTGGATAACATCCTCGCCCTCCGTATCGTCATCATCTTGCCCAGGCGTCCCACTGCTAGTACTGGTTGTTCCAACCTCTTCCTCCTCCGCATCTTCCTCGCTCTCACTCTCCATGCCTCCCCAGCCTCCCTTCATCTTCCCTAACAGCTCCTGCCCGAGACTTTTACTCATAGTGTTTGCCGCACTGCTCTGCCCGCTCGAGCCGCCGGCGGCCCCGGCAGTGCTATTATTCCGCATCTCATCGAGGTCGAAGCGCATACGGTCGATCGTCTCCTTGAGAAGCATATTCTCCTGCTTCTGCTCGTCGAGCTGCGCGTGCGCCTGCTGCGCGACTAGGAGCTCCTGTTCCATGTGCACGATGCGGTCCTCGTATACCTCGTGCTCTTTTGCGTACCGCGCAATCTCGATCTGCGTGAGCCCCGCCGCCTCACGCAGCGAGCGCACGGTCTCCTCGCGGTCGCGGAGGTCGTCGCGGTATTTTTCCGCGCGCTGGCACTGATCCAAGTATTGCCGCTGCAGGCTATTGTACGATGCCTTGGAGGTCTCGAGTTGCTTGGTCACCTTGGCGACCTCGGCCTCGAGCGCACCGATCTGGGTGTTGTTTTGGCGCTGCAAAACGAAGTAAGGATATGTACGGAAAGAAAGAGACAGAACACACCTCCTTTGACCTCAGCTCCTTCTCCTCGCGCTTCGCAGCACTAAGCTCGTTGCGCGTCTCCTCGAGCTTGACCTGCAGATCATCAAACTCGGCCTCCTGCTCAGCGAGCTTGCGCTGCATCGTGCGCTCCGTGTCCTGCAGCTTGCGCGCGAGGTCGTCGTTGACGCGTTGGAGGGCCTCGACTCGCTCGTGCGGCATCATGCTTACGGTGCTCGACGCGGCGGAGCGGTCGAGCACCATGTCCGCGTTGTCGTTGCCGTCGTCGCTGTCCGAGTCGCTGTCGCTCCCGCGCGGCATGGGAAGCGAGGAGAGACCCTGGCGGAGCGTGTAGTCGTAGTGATCCGCCTGTTGGGCCTCGTCGGGGTGGTTTGAGCGCGTACGGGACGGTGGGCGGCTACCGCTTCGGGCATTGAGAGGCGGGGAGCCGAGGGAAAAGTCGGCACTCATCATGCTGCTCGAGGGTGAGGTCGGGTTGGAGGGCGTCCGCATGCGACCGGCGGGACGACCAAAAGCACTGGGACTGGCAGAAGGTTGCTGCGTAAAAGTAAGGAAAAATTGGAAGAAAAGTGAAGAAAGAAATGGCGCACCTCGGAGTCGCTTCTGCTGCCCGCATCGCTCTTGCGGCGATGGTGAGGCGGGCGTTTAGCCCAGCTGGATGGTGCGGCAACTCCGCCCAGGGGGGTCGAACGTTGGCGACGCGATGTATCAAACGGCGAAGAAGCAGATTTCGGAGTCTGAGGAGCACCACGAGAAGGGGGACGACTGTGGTTGCGGTGCGTACCAACCGAGTCGCTGCTGGACGAGCGCGAGTGGGAGTCGTCGTAGTCCCGCTCTTCCTCGCGCCCCGGGGAAGCTCTTCCTCATCCATAGGTGGGCTTTGGGGCGGGCTATGCTTGGTTTTTTCTGCGATAAACGCAATTGCGACCTGGGGGGTGACCTGCATGCCGGGGTTGGATGCGATGAGTTCCTTGAGCATATTCATTTCGTCGAGGATAAAAGTTCCATTCCGTTGTATAGCTCAGCAAACGACCGAAAGACGTCGACGAGGCGTCTGCCGGGATGACTGGGTTCCCGTCGTCGGCTATAGTAGCATCTGGGTGTTCTATGAAAATGTTGTGTAGTTCGAGTTCAATGTCTGCGATAGATTCGCGGTTTCGGCCATAGGGTTTAGACTGCGAAAAAGGTCAGCTATGCCACCAGAAAGCTCAGTATTCCGCACCATGGTGTAGTGCAATTTGAAGGAGAAAAGACCATAAATGTTTCAAAGGAAAGACCCGGAACCCAAACAATGATTGTTTGGTACCTTTGTTATCCAAACAGGGAAGAATGGAAGCACTAGGATTCTACGAGTTGCGGCTGCTATGGCTGTCTATTGGATGTCTAATAGCTCTCCTCGCCGACCGACAAGCCGCACAGACGCGACGGAAACTTGCTGCGAAGGATTCCGAATCGCTCGAACTTGTAGAGCGTGCTGAGGGCGGGCTGAGCGTGTCTGGGGCTGGCAGCGCGCTCGCGGCATTGACGAAGCAGTATCTCGTCGTCTATGGGATTGTAATGGGGGCCGACTGGCTGCAAGGCCCATACGTGTATTCGCTCTACCACGAACAATACCAGTTCCCGGAAAGAATAGTCGCCATCCTCTTCGTGACGGGCTTCATGTCCGCCGGGCTCGCTGCTCCGCTCATCGGCGTGTGGGCAGACCAGCACGGCCGTATGCGTCTATGTCTTGTCTTCTGCGCGACGTACACCTTGGCCTGTCTGTGCATCCTCGTGCCCTTCCTGCCTGTCCTCCTCATCGGCCGCGTCCTCGGCGGCATCTCCACCTCCATCCTTTTCTCTGCGTTCGAGTCGTGGCTCATCTCCGCCGCCACCTCGCACGCCCTCCCGCAGTCCGACCTCAGCACCATCATGGGCCGCGCGACCCTCGTCAACGGCCTCGTCGCGACCGGTGCAGGCGTGTTCTCTAATCAGCTCGTCGGCTTCACCGGTTCCTTCGCTGCGCCGTTCATCGCCTCGGGCGCGCTCCTCATTCTCGCATCGGCCGTCATCCGCTCCTCGTGGGTTGAGAACTACGGTGGGCCCAACACGGACAACGTCGCCGCGGACCCCTTCCAGCTCGCCCGCCTGCGTGTCGCGCTGCGTATCGTCTCCGATGACCCGCGCCTCCTCGTACTCGGGCTCACGCAGACGTGCTTCGAGGGGTCGATGTACCTCTTCGTCTTCCTCTGGGTGCCCTCCCTGCAGGAGTTCTCCCTCATGGGTCTCCTCCCCCTAGGTTACATCTTCTCCTCGTTCATGCTTAGCATGATGCTCGGCTCTATCCTCTACACCTTCCTGTCCGCGTCCTCCACCGAATCCTCCTTGCTTACGCACGCGAAGCTCAGCAGCGCGGTGTGCGCCGTCTCCGCCCTTGCCCTTGCGATAGCGGTGTCGCAGCCAAACGAACACGCGCGGTTCTATGCCTTTTGTCTGTTCGAGGCGTGTGTAGGAATGTATTATCCCGTGCAGGGGATGCTGCGAGGTGCGCTGATAAGCAATGAGAATAGGGCGACGCTGAGTAGTTTGTTCCGGTGCGTGTCTTTGTACTCCCCCTTCCCCTCTCCTACTTACTGGTATTCACAGTGTCCCCCTAAACATCTTCGTCGTCATCTCCCTCCTCACGGGCGTCTCTTCGGCGCGCAACAGCGTCCTCACTGCCTCCTCCATCATGCTCGCCTTTTCCAGTATTATGACGGGGCTGGTTATTGTGGAGAGGGTGGATGGGGCTAGTGGGGAGGGGAAGTGAGCGTTTATGAGCATCGTCCTTGGTGGACGTGGGTGCTTAGAGCCGAGCGTCAAGCGGAGCATTTGCAGACGCGCAAAGGGGCGTGACGGTGGGATCAAAATTAGCTGTAGATTTTCCACGCGACTTAGGTTTTTCATAAATATGATTGTGCCCCAAAAGAACCACTGACCGAGCCGGCATCAAAACCACTGACCGAGCCCGCCACCAAAACCACTGACCGAGCCCAGGTTTCAACTGGTGATCGAGCCCAAACCCAACTACTGACCGAGCCAAATTTAACCACTGACTGAGCCCGGCTTTTGAACGACTAACGGAACTCAACTTCTGACTGCTCCAACCACTGACGGAGCCCAACTTTTCAACAACTTTTAGCTGGTCTGACCACTGATAGAGCCCAACTTTTGGCCGGTCTGACTACTGACCGAGCCCAACTTCTGAGTCGTTGAATTTCCAAATGTTGATGCAGCTGCAAGTGGACCAGTGGTGGAAACGAGCAGGGGATAATGCTGAGCTTTATACTGGTCTTAACAACCAAAACAACAACCCAACAACCCAATTCCAAAACCCAATCACACTCTCGAATAGGGTGTTACACAGTAGAGATTTCAGGCTGATTTCGAGCTGGATTTCGATTCAGATTTCGAGGCTGATTTGGCGTGACTTGATGTGACTGCCCAGCAACGCAGATTTCACATCAACTCAGATCAACTCGGTGTCGTCCCAATGTTGTTCGTTGTTGGCCGCCTACATCCCCGCCGCTTGCGCCCCACCGATCCCGCCAGCATATTTTACAACGACCAAAGGAATTTCATACAAACCAGCTACATAGGGTCTAAGCTCCGCCATGGACTGACTATCTCACAAAAAGTGCGTCACATAATGAAGTTGCAAAAGGCAGATATTGAGCTCATTGTGGTGGCCGATGGGCGGGAGGCGATGGGCGCGGCCCAGAAAGATGACGAGCGGGTGAAATTGAAAATTGAAATCAACTTTGATCGCTCGGATGAAAACAGATTTCGGCGTTCTCCGTGTCACGCCGTTGTGAAATCAAGATTGAAATCCAGCTCGAAATCAGCTCGAAATCAGCCCGAAATCTCTACTGTGTAACACCCTAATGCAACCGTGTGAGTTCGGGGATTCGAACCAAGAAAGCGAAACAAAAGCTTTTAATTGAACCCCAACTGTCTAATGGTTTTCTGGGCACTTGTGAGGTGTCTGAGACGATTGGAAAGGTGTTTTTATTTCGCGGGGAGTGTGAAACTAATCCTTATACTTGCAAACTTTCCACGCACACTTGTATTCACTTATATTGACCGAAATCTTATTCAGATAACTGTCCCGTGCAATCCAATCGAAGCCAACTGATCTCTAAGCCTTGTATTCGTACCACGCACCACGCACAATTTCCGTGTTAAACGTGCAGTTCCGTGCAATAATTCAAAGTTTCCAACAAAAGCTTATACAGCCAGTTTCAAATGAGTTGTATTTTTAGTGAACCAAGATGTGACAGGACTTGTAACCAAGTTCTAGGGCACCCACTAGATTACGATTCCTTATGAAATAAGTGAATCGTTCTATTCTGATCCTCCATACCACTGTTCCTTGAAACGTGACTGCAAAACGTGATATCTAAGTCCTAAAACGTGATGTTTTGTTCTTTTTGGGAGCCCTAACCCGAGTGCTTTTTGATCATCACCCAGGTCACGTTTCCTCCCATCGTTTTGGGGCGTCGGACCAGGAGAATCATTCACTTTGATGTGGCTGCGTTCGCTTGAGTTGCGCTCTTCCAAAATCCAAGTCATATGGCTTGATAGTTTACGCACCCGCGCAGACCAACTTGAGATATATTTCCTTCCGTGTGATGGCCTTTCCTGTCCCTTTGATTGCGGCCTCCTCTGATCATTGGTGCGTTCTTTTGCATTTACTCCATTCGTCTATGATTTCAGACTATTAAATACATTGTCGCTTGCAAATCAGGTTGTTTCTCCACCCTAATTTCCCTCTCTAGTGTTCACGAAGTTGTATTTATTCTAGCTGCTGTTCGCAAAAATTGTTCTAATCTTGGGTTTTTAGGCTATGCATATCAATGATTTGCCCGTCAAATTGCTCCGACGCTTGTTCCACTACGCTATAGAGGGTTTTAGCTATCGTAGGCGGGATCCCTCTGGAAGGCGAGAAATTATACAGAAAGTTTGTTTCTGGTGGACGGATATCCTGGATGCCGATACTCTGGCATGGACTTTCGTTTTTATCGACAATTACACTCCCTTAATTGACCTCCATTGCTAGCTAGTGAAGTCGGGAACCGCACCCCTTTCATTCGAGATCCAAGTTGTGGATTGCGATATTCCGAGACAAGGATGGACCCCCTCAGTCGATATGAGCGAGTACATGGGTTGGCTCATCCCTACCATTTCACCGTTCCTGGCGCGTTGTCACTGTCTTCACCTTGTTACCACTACGGGGACTGCTTCCACTATCCTTCTCATTCATTTCAACCGTCTTCGACTTCCTCTCCTCCATCAATTGACTATTGATGTCACTCCCATTCCTATGTCTCTTCAACGCTTGCCTGGCTTGGGTCGACGCAGGATGTCTATACCAGCTCGCGCCATTTTCCCCTCATTGTTGGAGATAACCTTCTATAAGTCTCTCCCCTTATGGCATTGGGCATCTGCTTTCCGATCTATCTCAGTTATTCGTCTTCACGAAATCCATGGTGCAGATACCCCCACATTGCTGGAGTTCCACGCATTCCTTCAGGCTACCCCTTTGGTCGAGACTCTCCAGCTTCATTTTGTCGAGTGTTTGCTATCTTCTGGACGCCTTCCCCCCCTCACATTACTCGTCATCACCGAAAGTAACCGGAAATTCGCTCATTATGGGAGAAATTTGTGGAATCTTTTGGGTCTGACTACTTGTGAATGCTCATCTGGATATATTCTCGCCCTTCATATCGAAGTCGGCATCGAAAAGCATGTATATAGCCTCTGTAGCTCAATTGTTTTGGGTACACCTGATTTTGGCTATATGTTTCGAAAATTGGGGCACATGGTTCAGTCTGTGGGCATACATAGAGGTTTATGTAGTGGGGACTGTTCCATAGTATACATTAAACATAACCCATGACATGAAACTCAAGGAAGGTGACTCAATACTCATAAACAAGGCATTTTCTCAGACAGGTCATGCCTGCATGGATGGTACAAACTGCTGCGGGGTAAAACTGAGAAAACTGAACCTGGAACAGCTCAGCCATGTTCGAAAAGTGACTGTAGCATTTCTCAGGTGTCTTTTCATACATCCATGGTACTCTGCATGACAATTTACCGCCTGAATTGCTTGTTCAACAATGAATCCTGAAATCCTGTAGACAATGTTGTGATACGGTGTGGGGCAAACGTCAGTTGCACAAACAGCCGTATAACGGTCCCGGAATGCACGAAAGATGGCTATTTATCTATTTGAGGACATCCAACTTTGAATTTAGGGTTTGAGTATTTTTTCCGTGAAGGTTCTTTCGACCGTTCGATAAAATGTTATAATTTAAACATGGATAGCCGATCTTTTCTGGCCTCAGGAGACCAATATTGGGTCAATTCCCCCAAACCAAGTTGTGTTATCCGTTGCTAACATCCGTAGGTATTCGGTGATAAGGTATGGTTGAGCTCGGGTCACGTGATCTGGAGCAGTCACTCAATTTCCAGTTACTTTCGGTGATGACGAGTACAACATCTGACGAGACTCAACTTCGCCCTCATATCCGGTGCATGCTCGGCATTGCTGGCCACTTTGAGGATGCCTGCTATGCGCACTCTGTCTCTCAAAGTGTGCGATGAGGAAGATCTTGACTTCTTCCTCCATCATTGTGGCCCAATCCTCGCCACCGTTACAACGGCTGTTCTGTCTGCTGACCTCGCTACCTATCACCAGCTGGCCGCACTACTTGGCGCTATGCCGCGCCTCACTCGCCTTGATGGTAGGGGAAGCATGATGTACTTCGTCCATGCTATGCATGTGTTGTCTTTGTATTGGACCAATATTTGCCCGCGACTCACACATTTGACTTTTAGAGGTCCTGTTGACCTGTACATTCTTGACGATATGTTACTTAACCGAAATTCTAGCAATTTCTCATCTACCTTTTCCATCACTACTGCCGTTCATGTACTTATTCCTTTCACTATCCCTGTTCTCCGCAAAAACTGGTCAATAGGTTCTGGTATCCAATCTAGATCCGTTGTTGATGTAGATTATTTCTCCTTATCGCTTGTTGCCTAGTAATAGGATTTTTTGACTTGCTACTCGGGTGTGGGCCATGCAACTATCAATCATTGATTGAAATCTGTTGTACCAGCTATGGACTTCTCCGAAATCCTTGCGGTTATATATGACGGATTTGCCCTCAATGTCCCTTCCTGTTCCAAAAACCCACCTTCCTTTCAATGTTTATTCCACGTAACTATGACCAATGTTAGTTTTTAAAATCTGAGGATTTTACACCGATTATAATTAATCAACTTTAGACAGCTGTCATCAGCCAAATTTCTCGCGAAACTTTGACGCTCATCCTCCGCGCTGTTCTACATGACCTTTTATGGGATCCTCCTTTCATCTGTCGTAGTCCCGACGTTTCCTATCTGGGTGTCCTCGAAACTCTGCAGCTAGTTTCCAGGACATGGAACGAGGTTGTTTTGAAGGACCAACTCATCTGGTCTCGGGTCGTTATCCATAACAATATTTTGTCTTTGTACTTGCAAAAGTGCCTTAGACGTGCTGGGACTCGTCCGTTGACACTCCTGTTCTTTCTCAGACACCCGTTGTCGAAAAAAGAGCGCCAAAAATTCACTCATTTGCCGGTGCACACTCCCCTTATTATCAGCTTCTTTTTGGAATGGGCATTCACCATCCTACGGCCATTCTTTCCACGTTGCTCATCTGTTATGGTTCATACAGTTGAGCCGCTCTTTACACGCCTTGTTTTTGCATTGCTAGCACGAATCACTGCTCTGAATGTGCGAGTAGTGGAGTTTATTCTGCGCCCCGGTTCTGCAGAAATGCAACACTTTGTTGTGGATGCTGAAGGCCCCTCCTCGTACCCACCCCTTCTCCAACAAAGCCCCTATCTTGCAGCGTCTCATCATGTCATCTATCATCCTTACCTGGGTTTCATCCCCGGTTTTCAGCAACTTGACCACGCTATACCTCGGAAGCCGTGGATTCAGTCACTCGGTTGTCGCCCATTCTGAAGCATCAGCAAACAAGCTTTGCGCGTTATTCCACACGGCTAATTGTCTAACAAGGCTGCACCTTATATGGGTCATATACAGTGCCGACCCAGTTGTAGCTGTCTCTTTTGCTGCCCTGTTTTATCTCACGCACCTGGAGCTGGAGATATACAACAAATCATTGTGTGAGATTGTGGCAGCTCTTGTGCTGCCTGCTCTTTGCACTCTGAGCCTCATTGGACCACATTATGGTGCTCTGTCGCAGTTTCATCTGGAGTGCTGTCACCTTTTACAACGGGTTGACACTGTCATTCTCGAATTTTCCGTTGGCGACCAAGGCGACCTGTCTATCGTTATACCATTTTTACAGTCGGTACGCCTTCTTCGCCGTCTTGATATCCACCTCTTCAGTTGCTCGTCCAGACCTGCTGTGGTTTTTTTCAACATTATTTCTCAATATCTGTCTGTTTGTCCCTTACTCCAGCTATATTGTATTCAAGATAGTCTTTCTTTTTCAAATGCGTGCAGATTTATTTATCCACGGCCTTCTAGTGTTGCTGTAGTTCACTTGGGTAGTAGTTTTTGAGTCCCTTATATCACATTTTCTATAGGTAACAACTTGTATCGTCGTCGCGTTGTAGGTTTCGTCGATCTCTGGGAGGATCACATTTGCTACTAGGAGAAAAAAATTTGTTTTGCTCCCGACCTGCAACCAGCCTTGGTTAACACCAAATTTCACCCAGTTCCCAGCTACAAACGATGCACCGCTGAGGGAAAACACAACCGCCGACGTCGCGCACGAGACGCAAAGGCTCAGGCACCGCATCACAGCCACTTCCACATTGCACCCGTTTCACAGCCACTGTTCTACCAACCAAACCTTTACTGGATTCGACGTTGACAATTGGATATGCCAGAAGCTGCTCTGATATTTGTGCTCCTTGTTGGCTCTTCTGCACCGAACTTCTGTAGTGACTACCGGAACAATGGCCCATCGTCTGAGGTCATTCCACCGCTCCTCTTGATCTCCATTGTGCTCGTTCTTCTTACTCAATTTGGTGCATCCATGATTTTATGATAACCTGTTACTATCTGATCCACGGTTGCCGAATAAAATTCATGAGCACGAGTTAAAATGGGACCTCTTCGATTCTGTACCCATCTAAACTATGGCAGAAAATTTGTCCGGTATTATCCAAGCTCTTGCTGTATTGTAAGTTCCTTTGTGCTTTAACATCCTAGCCCTAACAATTGTCCACAGTGGTCCACTAATGTGCCCGTCTATGGCGCTTCCTTATGAAATCCTTTATCTCATTTCATTATCTTTTTTGTTGGACGGCGTTGCCATATCCTTCGACGAGCCCTCCGACGTGCTCTACCAGTACATATTCCGCCGCTACATCCTATGCAGTGTATCTCCTGTCTGGCATCGCGCTGTCCACAGCACTCCCAAATTCTGGACTTGCATTGTCGTGCAGCCCCCTGTACATGTGCTGTATCTAGAAAAATGGGTCGGCAACTGCAAAACCCACCCAGTCACTACCGCCGTACAACTTCCTGATGCTGATTATTCCACGGTGAAGGGTGTCTTTGATATCATTGCCCGCGTTATCGGCCACTGTACATCCTTGTCCGTCAGCCTTTCTCCTGCATTGTCCGCTACATTGGGTACCTTTCTACAGTCCGCACCCCTCGATCGTTTGGAGATATTGGTGGTCAGGAGCCCTCAGTCTTTTTCACCTATTAGGCCGTCCCCATATACTGTCACGCATATAGCTAACACATTCATGGCCCTCCGGTCTCTTCGAATCTACCACGGTTGCTTTGGTTGGAGCCCATACATGTCGTTCACTTCCCTGCACGTACTCGCGCTCGCCAACTTCCAGTTGTGGTACTACCCTACCTGGGACAACTACAAATTGATCTGTCATTGCGCACCCAGTTTGACGCATGTATCACTTAAAGGCGTCGGTTGTCAGATGTTGCCCGCTGGGATGGCTAGAGCGGGCTACTTCTCCCCCCTCCTCCATCTCATCGAATTGGTCATCGCGTTCCCTGACGACATCACTCTGATCCCAGTCTTATCCCGTATGCATTTCCCTGCCTTGCAGACCTTTATATCGACATCCCGAGCAATATGCATGCTCAAGAGCTGTTCAAGTGTCGCCAAGCCTTTTACAAAACTACAGCTCTTCACTATTTGAGTGGACAACTGTCGTACAACAATTTGGCGGTATTCCTCCAGCTTATGCCCTTCATGACCGCCATCAATATCATAACCGGGCATAGCACCTTGTTTGCTGCCCTTTTGGACGTGCCCGGGGGTTCGGTCGTATTCCCTGCGCTAGAGCGCATCTCCGTCGGTTGCTCGCCTCTCAAAGTCAGACAATTCATGGAGTGTCGTATCTCAATGGCAGACAAGTTGCGAGTAGTTGTGCTCAGAAGATGGAATGGGTCCTGGGACGGGCAGACAAAGTAGCTCGAGAATTTTGTTACAGTTTCTGTCGTTTCTCGCTATGTACCTCCTGTGTGGATTAGTATCGGCGTGTAAATTTGAAGTTCGCCAATGTTGTTCCAATTTTAGAAGTCCGAAATCGGGATCAATCTCAAGTGCGAGATCTTAACCGGATCCTGACGAACCCTGGCCTCACAGCAGCTTACTTTTTGAGACGGAGACTATATCATTGCATGTTTCTTCTGATTCCGGTAACTTTTTTTGGCCCTACTATGGCTGCTGTTGTTGGCGCCGACGATGATGATGATAATCCTCCACCCTTGGAATCTCCCGGCTATTCGTTTACATTGGACGACTCAATGTCCGACTCTGGATTGACTGCTGCTTACCTTAAAGGCCTGGCGTCCTTCGACCATAAGCTTTCCAGTAAAACTCGGTTTTTTTTCTCAAACCTCCTGTGCTAATGTCTTGATAGCAATACATATTGATACTTTTCCGGCAGAAACATTAACGGAAATTTTACTCTATGTCCCTATCCTTTCAACAGCCACCCTGATTTACACCAGTCGTCCATTTATTTGTTGACTTGGGTCTCTCGATCGTGGAGAACGGTGGAATGTGAACCCAGATTCTGGTCCAACATCCATGTAGACCAGACCACCACTTGTGCTCGAGTCTCGCATTCGTTGTCGAAAGTGGGAGATGTTCCCCTCGCTCTCTCCTTTCGGATGTTTTCTCGGGATTCATCCACTATTCCACCAGCATTTTTCGATCCACTTTACAGTCGCCAATTTTGGATGCGGATGGTAGAACTTATTTTGCCCCGTATGCCGTTCTGTCACTACGTCTCTGCTCAGGCTGCAGACCCGGGTTCCAGTAATCAGCTGATGATCTCGACCTCGAACCCTATCCAATGTCGGTCCAGCGTATCACTCCCCCCATTAACCAGAATCATGTCACGCCTGAGTTATTTGCTGGGCAGACTCCGTCTCTCACTTATCTCTCTTTCAATTCAATGTTCGTCAAATGGGAATCCACGGCCGCCCTGTCCAATCTTACCATGTTCCATCTCGAAAACCTGTGGGAAGAATTTTCCCCCGAGATTTTCGCCTTTTTCCATGCTACACTGCATTTGACAACACTCTTTTTGGCAAATTTTGAGTGCTGGGGTTTTGATGTTTATACCCTGGAACCCCCTTCGCTTCCGCCCTAACGCACCTCTATTTCCAGGGGGCCGAAGACGTCTGCTCCTGTTTGCTTTCACTTCTGCACATGCCCTCCCTCACCACCCTGCATCTTGAACTGGGCGAAGAAGAGCACATTCGACCTTTCCTCGAGCATTGCCCTTGCTTGGCGATGTGCGTTACAACACTCGTCCTTGATATTCACCTATCCCGGGTGCAAACATTACTTGATCTTTTAACGGCGTTCGTTAATGTGGAACGCATTGATGCCCGTGCAATGACAACTTATTTTTCCCTCACGTTGCAGGCCGTTGCCAACCATTGGTCAGGTTTATGCATGTTGCTCCATACCCTTTTTTTTCGAGACTCAATGGACGAGATTTTACTCAGGTCTATCCACAACTGTTGTAGGGCCCACCACTTTGGTCGCAATCTCTGTATCATTAGTCCTACAGGTTACGATACCGCTGGTAAAGTGACTGTCCCATTCGAATCCTTTCTTGACGGCAACAAAATGGAGTCAAGGGCTTGTATTACACCTGTTACAAACCTGGGATTCTAGCGTATATATCTTTTTTGATTCATACTCGAGTTCACAATAAATATCATTTGACTACTGAAATAATGCCAGACTGTCTATGCATACTACATCGCGTTAATTACAAGTTGTCAATCAAGCTAGATAACTGTGAGTGCAGATTGATAGAAGAATTTCAGAACACATACCCTGGCACAAAGAATTGGTACAGATGACACAAAGGTATCGTGGTAGACCCCGCGATTGGAGCAGGAGGGACCTCCCAAACTCCAAACAACCGACTGGCTACCGTTGTAAACCAGCTCCGTTCGGATACCATCGTCCATTGAGGGTGTTCGGGATGGGAATGGGATAAGTAGACCTCCATTGTTGTGCAAGCTGCGAATCGTTGCAGGGCACGATTTATCGGTACTGCACACATGGTTCTCCCAACCTTCGTGCCCCTGCAAGTGCACCATGTACCTGATACCGTGCCTGATGTATTTATCGATGCACCGTCTCGTTTGCTGCCGTGCCGATGGAGCAACAAGAAGGTTGTTGTTGGCGACGGAGAGCTTGGAAAGGGTGAGGTCTGCGTAGGCACAGTAGACCCCATAGCCGGTAATGAAATTCATAACGATTGTCAAATGAAAATGAAAAACAGCCACGGCCGTGTTGGTCCTGGCGACCACGATGATGTTGATAATCCGGCCTTCTCTTTCCAGCCAGTGAACCCGGAGTATATGGGTGTTGGTGCCATAGCTAGATCCTTGGCTGCAATCCAGGTTGTAGCCACAGTTAAATTGGATAAAAGTGAGGATGAAGATTTCCGAACGCTCTAGGATGTATATATTGAGATCGTTGGGTTCGAAATCCATTTCCAGCAAGGGTGGAAGAACAGACGAGCCAGAGATTATGCTCCCTGTCGCTCCGAGGATGTCCAGTAGCATAGTAGAATCGATGCCAGCGCTTTCTATCATGTCTCGTACTTGCAATTCAAGTGCATGTGGATCAATGCCACAAACTATTTGATATTTAGATCTCGGGCGCCAACGGAACATTTTGTACAACTTATATTCGGATGTACCAGGCATATCCTAGATGTATGAAGTTGGTCAATTGTACGCTTGTGCAAAGATTGAGTATTGATAATATTTCGTTCGCAAGTGATTTAATTAATACACTCAAATGTCCACATTCTTTTGATACCTATCCTTTGGGCTCAATAATTCGCGCGTTTGTCTAGAAATAGAAACTTGAATGACAATTGCCTTCGGTCTGTGAACGGCGCATGCTTTTGTGATGATCATTGGTAGTGCTCACTTGAGATGCGGGTGTTCCCGCTAATTTTGGGGTAAAAAATTTCCTAGACCTTCTGATTTGGTAACGGAGTGGTCCGGGATGCCCGCCACAAGGTTCCCTGGCGAAAGCTGTGAATTTCATCAATCAATTTGTGGTGCATGCTCCCGTACCATGCACACCTGAGATGTGGTAGCGTTGGGCTGAACAATTCTCCGGTTTGTCCAGATATAGGAACTTGAATGACCATTGGTTTGGGTTTGTAAACGATAAATGTTTCTGCGATGATCATTGGTAGTGCTCACCCGAGATGCGGACATTCGCGCTAATTATGAAGTAAAAAATTCCTAGACCTTCTGAATTGGTAACGGACTGGTCTGGGATAACGACTGGTCTGTGTTGCTACGAGTTTTGGGCAGAACTTATGTAAATAGCTTGGCTTCCACGCAACCGCTAGGAACTGATTTTTGAGATCAACAGTTGTTTCAACTAGCGATTTATCCGATCACCTTTTTATAGATTTGTAGGTCCTTTATTTTCTTGTTTTGGAGTTATCCCTAAGTAACTTTACTTCAGTTATTGTTAATTATTCTGGGACACCTAGCTTCTAACTGGTGGCAAGTACGGGTTTGGGACTGCGTTTCTGTGAATTTTAATTCAACAATCTCGTGGTCCGATTTTCCCGAAAAATCGATGCGGTTATTCGCATCTCGAGGGAGCGCTACTATGGTGTGTGGAGATCAGAACTCAGTTCTAAGTAGCTCGGATACAAAACCCACAATCACTGATTTGCGGTTGATGAACAGTTGCCTGAACCATGGATTTTTCCGACTCCATAATAGGTTTGAACTGATTTTTGAGATCAACAGTTGTTGCAACTAGCAATTTATCCGATCACCTTTTTGTAGATTTGCAGGTCCTTTATTTTCTCGTTTTGGAGTTACCCCTAGGTAACTTTACTTCAGGTATTGTTAATTATTCTGGGATACGTAGCTTCTAACCGGTGGCAAGTACGGGTTTGGGACTGCGTTTCTGTGAATTTTAATTCAACAATCTCGTGGTCTGATTTTCCCGAAAAATCAATGCAGTTATTCGCATCTCGAGGGAGCGCTACTATGGTGTGTGGAGATCAGAACTCAGTTCTAAGTAGCTCTGATACAAAACTTACAATCATTGATTTGCGGTTGATGAACCGTTGCCTGAACCACGGATTTTTCCGACTCCATAATAGGTTTTCCCCACAATTAGGGTGAACACTCGCATCTGAAGGGAGTAGTATTATTGATCTCTGAACCACACATAGTAAGGGTATGTGAGGGTCAGACCTTGATAAATAGTTAGGATACGAAACTTGCACTCACAGATTTTCGGCCACTTGTTGATCAACAGTTGATAGAACTAGTGATTTATGTGAATCTCCATTAATTGCGGATTTCTAGATTTACTCGTGAGATCCAAACAACTGTGTGAGTGAGTTGTTGACTTGTTACGGCCGATTAACTTTGATACTGGATGATACTGGTCCAAGTTTGGTTAGTATGATAGCTAGAGGAAATATGAGAAGTCGTTACAGTTCACTGATGTTCTAACTAACCTTAACTCCACATGTCAACAAAACCACTTTAACAATGGTATCTTTGGACTTTGAACTGGGTTGTTAAGTGGATCAGTTGGAACAATACACCTTGCAAAATGAGGGAGCTCACCACTTTCTTCTTGTCAGCAACCTTTGGCTTCAAGGTAGTGCCTTTCTCCTGTGGTACAACTTGGTACCCTTTAAGGGCATCTGAGCGGCTGCTGGCTGGGAGCTTGTGAAAGACAACAGAATGCCATGATTCTGCAGACTTGAACACAGAGGGTGGATGGGTGTCAGAAATTCAGAGAATAGGCTTAATGGCTCTCCAAATAATGTCCTTGTGTCTCTCAATCAACATTGAGGCCGAGGCAGCATCTTGCTCCACCTGGATGATGAGGTTCCCATTACGTGTCCAGCATACACCTCCAATCAATTTCCTGCCTGGGATGGCTTTCTGGATTGCATGCATTATCACAGGCGGATAGGCAAGGTAAATCTTGGGGAAGAATCCAAGCAGATGACAATGTCAGGGCGAGCCGGATCAGAATCCAGAAGCAGAGGGCTGAAGGCTGGGGTGCTGTGGCCCATGCATATGTCTTTGTTCCTGTTGTGGTGAGTGGCACGGGAGTGGAGGTAGAGGTGGAGGAAGAAGCAGTAGCAGGGGTAGAGGCAGACTGGGGGACTAGCGGTTTACAGCCTCAAGGACCTCGAGGGCATGCAAAGTGTAGGTGACTGGGCAATCTGCATCTTGAATGAGCGCCAAAGTAGCTAGAGCGGACTCGAGCAGTGTCTCTAGATGTTGGTAGTGGGCTCGGACATGATCTGAGGGAGGAATAGGCTGTGTTTCAGGAGAAGGCATGGTAGACGGCAGTGTGGGCACCTGCAGTGGCCAATCATGGTGGTCAGAGCGTGAGAACATCCTCCTATATGCTGTCTAACAACTACCACAGTGCCCATAGCTTGGTAAAAAAGTACCATACCAACATCTACATAATGCTGCTTGTCACAATATTCAAGCTCTTCACCCTGCTCAAGGTGGTTGCCTAGACGGAGATTGCTCCTTGTGACAGGCACTGGGCCATTGCCGACCGCCAGGTGGTCAATTCAATGGGTGTTATCATACACCAGGACATCCTCCACCAGCCATATGATGAGCTCATTGAAGACATCCAGACAATCTACTGTCGCAATGTGTTTTTTAACAAAGCCATTTCCTTTGAGCTCTCCTCAGACTATTTCTGCCATAATAATATCACTGATCTGGCCATATGCTATTGGCTTCTGCACTCTCAACTATCCTCCAAATGGTTTCCACAAGTTAGCACACAACTATCTGCGCTGGCTTCTCAGCCAGCCAGATCTGCAGCTCAAATTCACATACAATACCGAAGGACAGATACATTGGCAGCCAATACCCATCAAGTATCTCATAGACACATTCAACTTTCTCGGGCTCAAGATTGCCCTTGCACACCAGATTGCTGCCCCGTGTTTGTTGCATGCGCAGGAGGTAGTGGACATGTCGTTGTGGAACATGATCAGGAGTACCACTTGCAACTTTCAAGTAATACTTAACACAGTTACCCTTGTGTCTATGCTTGACAAGACTTCCCACAAACACCTGTCCCTCTGTCTCATTCCATCAGCCTCTTGTTAGAATCAGGCAAGCACAGTGGTCTGAGTCAACAGTGAGAAACTCTAATTGAAGAGAGATACAAGACAACTAACCTGAGTCAACAGTGAGAAACTGGGGACTCAGGCTCTATGCTAGGCTACTTATATACACAATGGTTAGCACAGCCTCAAGGCTGTGGCTGTCACAATGTGCAGCAATGCACAGCAGTAAGGCTGTGCATGTCACAATCAAGGCCTCTCGTCCAACTCTCGGTAAGAAGAGAGTGGATTGGGGAGTGAGGGTATAGCTGTGAAAGTAGTTGAATAAAAGACTAAAGAGTTACAGCAATTTTACTACCCTACTTATAGTGTTTAACAAGTCGTGTGAACTAAGAGATATAAATATGTACAATAGTCTGTAGCTGTGTGTATCAACTACGTCTGTTAATCATCTGTCATAAGCTGTGTATTGTTCAATGTTCCAATGCTGTGTCCGTATTGCCTTCATCAACTTGTGTTTCCATCATGATCCTGTCATCATCACTGATCGGGGTCTTGTTGGATAGGCGTTGGAACGATAAGATTGGAATCTAATCGTGACATTACCCCCCCTCTAGGGTCGACGTCCCCGTCGACTGTGATGAATGTTCCAGTTTCCGGAATAAATAATTTCTTCGTCGAGTATTTTAAGGACTCCTCCTTTGTCTTGTATCTTTTGATTAAATAGTCCCAATGTCCCTTCGGTAGGACCGGCAAAGCCCGAATTACGATATTGTGCTCGACATTATATCTGTCCAAGAGTTTTCCCGCATTCGTCAAATGCCTCCATGGTTCCCACGTTCGTTCATTCAACGGGTAATTCTTCCACTTGACGAGGTATTGATAACCCCGTCCGCGCTTCCTATGCTTCAGGATCTCCTCCACCTTGTACTCCTCATTTCCTGAAATGATCTGAGGTGCCGGCCGCTCCTCTCTTCTCTCTGCCGGGGGTTCCACGTACGGCGTTAAGAGTGCTTCGTTGAAACCGGATATGACAGGTCCGTTTCTGGCAATCTTAATTTGTAGGCCGATGCCCCAACCTTCTCCAGAATCTCGTAAGGCCCCAGCCTTAAATCGTCAAACTTCTTCGTGGGTCGGTCCGTGACTACGTTTGTTCCCTCGAGCCACACTTTGTCACCACTTTGAACTCCGGTGCGTCTTGTCTACGTGCATCATAATATTTTTTCATCGTTTTCTGGGTTTTTTCCAGCGCAGCTGCCGCTTCGTCGCGGATCTTTTTCATTTTTTCGGCAAAGTCGTTCGCGGCTTCATTGCGCGACTCAACTGCATTTTCTATCCCCTTCCAGGGGTGGTATCCGGTGTTCACAAAGAACGGTGACATACTCGTCGACGAGCTTGCCTTATCGTTGTGAGCGAATTCAGCCAACGCCAACCATTCCGCCCAATCCGTCTGCCGATAATTTACATAAATACGGAGATACTTCTCGATCTCCTGGTTCATCCGTTCAGTCTGGCCGTCCGTGATGGGATGAAAAGCCGTGCTTGGATTCATTTCTGTGCCGAGCAGCCGGTTCAACTCCCGCATGAACCCCGAAACGTATCTTGGATCCCGGTCCGAGATCATCTTTCTGGGAACTCTGTGATATCTAATCACTCGGTCTCGGGTCAACCGGGCCACTCCCTCGCTCGTGATCTCCATGTTCGTTGGTTCCGCATGGATCATCTTCGAGAACATGTCCGCCCAGACTTGAATAGCATTAAAGCCGTTGCTAACCGGCAGCGGTCCGATCAAATCCATAGATACATTCTGCCAAGGACCTTCGGCAATCTTGTGCGGGTTAAGCTTTCCCTGCTTATACCTGTGCACTCGCGTCCTCTGGCAGGCCTCGCATGCCTTTATATATTTCGCGATTTGGTTTCCCAATTGCGGCCACCAATAATTACGTTCAATCATCTCCTGCGTGCGGTTCTCTCCAGGATGGCCGAGCAGGGGCGCGTCGTGATGAAGTCCAATAATTTTATCGCGCAGTTCCTCGTTGCGAGGGACATAGATTAACCATTAAAAATATAATCCATCCTTCTTTTCCCAGGCTGGCAACTTTTTCTCGAGCGCCAGCTTAACGCTCTTATCGACCTTCTTCTCCTTTTGATCTCATCAAGTACTTCGTCTTCTGGTCCCGCGAGCGTTACGTCCTGTGCTCGGAAATACTCGGGCTTCAGAAGTACAACATCTTTATTGTCATCCTTTCCTTGATTGTGATCCGATCTCCGAGATAAGAGATCAGCCTTCTGATTTAACACTCTGGGTCGATGTTTGAGCGAGAAATCATATTCGGACAACTCCGTTATCCACCGTGCTTGTCTCCGATTAAGCTTTTGGGGCTTCTTGAAATATTCGAGATTTGATGGTCTGTCCAGATCTCGAACTCTTTTCTTGCTCCCATGAGCATTGCCGGTATTCGCTCAGGGCGAGCATTATCGCGAGCATCTCTTTGTCATAGATCTCGTAATTCCGCTCGGTGTCGTTCAACCTGTGATTGGAACGCTACAGGGCGCCATTCACCCTCCTGTTCTTGTTCCAGCACTGCCCTGTGGCTCCGTCGGAAGCATCAGCTTCAAGCCGGAATTTCCCTCATCCGTGGGAAGCGCTAGTACTACGTCCTCAGCTATTCTATTTTTTAGCTTCTGGAACGCCTCCTTTTGCTCCACTCCCCAACTCCAGCCCATCTTCCGGTCAACTTCGTGAGCGGCTTCGCAACCTCGCTGTATCCTCGGACAAATCTCCGGTAGAAGTTTACGAACCCTAAGAATGCCTGTGTTTGTTTTAGGTTCTTTGGTTCGGGCCACTCCATGATCCCAGCAATTTTCACGGGGTCCATCTTCATCGAGTTATGCGAGATGATCACTCCCAGATACTCTATCTCAGTGCGTTCGAACTCGCACTTCTCTGGTTTGAGAAAGAGTTTGTTTTCCTGGAGTACTTCTAATACTCGCTTCACGATCTTCTGATGTTCCTCCATATTCTCCGTGAAAATAAGGATGTCGTCCAAATAAACAATGACGTGTCCTTCGTTGATTAGATCTCGAAGGATATCATTCATCATAGTTTGGAAAGTTGCGGGCGAGTTTGTAAGTCCGAAGAACATCACGAGCGGCTCGAACAGCCCTTGGTTGGTCCGGAACGCCGCCTTCCACTCATCTCCCTCCTTGATCCGCACGTTGTTGTACCCCCACCGGATGTCCAACTTCGTGAATATCTTGGCACTCCGGAGTTTGTTTACTAACTCCGAAATTAGCGGAAGTGGATAACGATTTTTAATCGTCATCTCATTGAGCTTCCGGTAATCCTGCACTGGTCGCAGGCTGCCATCTTTCTTCTTGATAAAGAAGAATGCCGATGCCATCGGGGACTTTGACGGGCAGATCCTCCCACTCTTCAAGTTCTCCTCCAAGAACTCGTTCAACTTCCCCTGCTCTGTCACCAACAACGGATAGATCTTGCAATCTACAGCCTTTGATCCTGGCTTTAGCTCGATTGCATGATCCCACGAGCGTTTCTCTGGTAACGAGTCGAAAGATTCCTTGGCGAATACTTTTACAAACTCGTGATACTGCTCCGGGATCTTTTCTTCCGTCATCTTCTCCTTCCCTTGGTTGGCTTCTTCTGCCAACTTCTGCGCCGATGTCTCTTTTAGACGCAGATCGATCGCTTCTGCGAAATCCACCAATAGGATGGACTCGCCTTCCTCAATCGTCTCCTCCTTCCGCACTCCGGTCCGGAATTCCGTGCCCTTCATGTTGCATTCGGGCGGGCAGCAACTGAAGGTTATCTTCTGATTCCTCCAGTCAATTTCGGGGTTGTGTAAGAACAACCAATCGTACCCGATGAACACACGAGCTTTTCCGAGCCCGGTGACCAGGAAGCGTTGCCGCTCCGAATGCGGTCCGATGGTCATAATCATCTCAACGTAATGAGTGATCTTACCCCAAACGTTCTCTGTTCCATCTGCATTTCGAGCGACGATGTGCACATCGAGCTCTTGGAGCTCGAAACCTTCAGCCTTGGCATAGTCTCGATCGATGCACATAGTGGTGCATCCATTATCGAGAAGAGCCTTGACTGCACGCGTCTTCCCATTGTTTAACGCAGTTAACGTTACAGGAACAAGCATCTCGTGATGCTTCCTCTGCCGCTGGTATTCCTTAAGCTCCTTCGTGAGCTTATCCTCCGACACACCCATCGCCCGTCGGGCCAACCATTTTGCGGCTTCCATTTTCTTTAAGCCAAATGGTACCAGAGTCGCCTTCCATTTAGGCGCTTCCTCCTTTTTCAAGGATTGAGCCTCCGCGGCATCACCGCCCTTTTTTGTCTCACTATTTTTCTCACTGGTTTGGGTTCCAGGGGCCTTTTTGTACGCACTCCACCTCTTCTCCGCCTCATCCTTCAATTTGTTTTTTAAATTATTTTTCCGATTTTGATTCTCCAAGATACGTATTTTTTTGTTATTTTCTACACTAGCTACTAGGAAATCGTGTATACTCTTTCATAAACTAGTATTTTCTTCCGTATATATATCGTCTACTACTTCGTCCGTAGTATCTACCTTACTTAAGTCCGTGTAGCGTCCGTACTTCGTATCCAGGGGCGCCGCTTTGGCCGTAAGCAGGGGCCCCTTTAAAAACCCTTCTCTCGCAGTATGGCTGCGAGAGCCTGCAGGTCGTCCTGCGAATAGTCCTCGGTCTTGATCGACCGGATATTGAATTTTTTCTTGGGAGGCTCCGGGCACTCCCTCTTCATGTGGCCCTCCTTGCCACAGTTATAGCATGTAAAGGGCCGGACGTTCTGCCGTGCCCTGTCCACATCCATTGGGGCTTCCTCACCCCGTGATAGCTTGGTAGCTACCCCTGGTCCCGCCTTTTTATTTTGTGTCGCAGGCAGTGCGACAGTGGGTTTGGTGGGGATATAGAACATCCCGCCCTGCTCTCGTTGAAATTGAAGGAGCTTCCCATGCTCCATGATACTGCTGATTGTCAGCAGTCGCTTCTTCAGATTCTGGTATTCTCCCGGAATCTCAATCCCTCCAGCATATAGTTAGCGTCTGACCCCATCCGCAATAAGGGCCTCCAGAGTTTGACACAGAAACATGTCGTGCTCTACTTTGCCGGGTTGGTATCCGGCCTCTTCAGCGTTCAGTTCGAACGCCTGAAGAAAATCGGTGAGGGGTGTCTTCCCCTGCCGGGTCCCGAGAAGGCGTAAGAACGCCGTCTCCTTGACGTTCTGATCCTGGAATGTCTTCTTGATTTCCTCGACTTCATCAAGGAAAGTGTATCCTATTGGAAGCGGCAAATTAAGGTGCTTCCAGTTTCTTGCCCAATTGGAGGCCGGGCAATTAGTGCCATCCTCCGCCCTCAATAACGAGAGGGTGAAAAATATCCTTTGTCTGTCAGAGCTGAACTCCGACTCGTATGCCCCCAGGTAGGTGGAGAGGGCATCCCCAAAGGTCTCCCACTTGGCCTTATCATGGCCATCGAAGCAGGGGGGCATCCGGGCAAGGGTGATTTTCGAGGTGGTCGGCCTCGGGGGAAGGAACTGGTTTATTTCAGTCAGTGTGTATCGTCAGGGTGATGGCGGGTGTTGGATTGGGGGTGGACCGGTATGATATGCGGTTTGAGCCGCAGGCGAGGGTGGTTGGGGAAGGGATCTGGGTGATCCTTGCATGGGTGAAGTTGGTGGAAAATTGAGCGGGGAAACACCTCGTTGAGACATGATCGGTGATGGGGCGGGTGGTGGTATGGGATTACGGGGTCGGGGATATCGAAGCTGTCCACTAATAGGCGGATGTGGCGGGGAAATGGCGCGGGAGGGGGCAGATGAAAAATGCTCCGACTCGTCCTCCGAGTTGGAGAATTCGTGGAGGTCAAAAGGGTTTGGGGCCCGGAAAGTCACGGTGGGCTGGTAGTCGGGTTTCCGCACGAAGCAGGTTGGTGAAGTCAAGGCATGGCTTTTGCTAACAGAATTATCCGGGGTCTTCTATGACACCCCCGCGATAACGAGATAGCCCTCTCCGAGGATCAGGCTAGTGCTCCTTTGACTGCTATTGTGCGGGGATGGGCTCAATGTTTCCCTTAGCACAGCGTCGTCTGTTTAAACGGCCCGCTCAAGATTGTCGTTGCAATTGTTTAGACTCGCTGTAGACGAGGTAGGGGATCGGCGGGTGGGGAATGGGGAAATGGATCTTCAAATATGAGAGTCCAAGTAGAGAGGTATGAGGACACGCAAGAAGTGCGCGAAGTAGAAAGGTAGGGGGGAAAGGGAAAGGAGGTCGAGGTAGGATGGCGGTACGAGGGTATGAAGGGTAGTCTTTTATTATGTCACAATCAAGGCCTCTCGTCCAACTCTCGGTAAGAAGAGAGTGGATTGGGGAGTGAGGGTATAGCCGTGAAAGTAGTTGAATAAAAGACTAAAGAGTTACAGCAATTTTACTACCCTACTTATAGTGTTTAACAAGTCGTGTGAACTAAGAGATATAAATATGTACAATAGTCTGTAGCTGTGTGTATCAACTACATCTGTCAATCATCTGTCATAAGCTGTGTATTGTTCAATGTTCCAATGCTGTGTCCGTATTGCCTTCATCAACTTGTGTTTCCATCATGATCCTGTCATCATCACTGATCGGGGTCTTGTTGGATAGGCGTTGGAACGATAAGATTGGAATCTAATCGTGACAGTGCACATGGATACTACAATCAGGTATTATGGAAACCACCAGATCCGTCTCTTCCTCCATGTCTTTCCTGTGATGTGCAAAGACAAACAATGGAGAGACTTGTGACTGTGAGGAGTACAACGAGCCCCAGGATCCCTCAGCTCCATCTAAATGTAATGAATGTGGCTATGGCAAGACTAAACATAAACCCAGTTGAGGAGTTCAGCAGGGAGATGGCAAGAAGAGTACTGTACTTGATATCTTCGCCACTCAATCACAGAAAAGGATTCAAGATCTAATCCCTGCAATGGCACAAGTCATGGACTTTGGTACAGCCCAAGCAGTTAAATCCAGCAAATTAGAAAGAATAATAACGAACACAGTGGCTTCATTAGGGTTGAGTAGAAATCAAGAGAATGGGCTGGAGACCGAGTCAATTACAGCCAGTTTGTCGCATAAGCATACATGAGACCCAGATGAGACCCTTCATTCAAGTTCTATCGGAAGAGAAATTTGTATTGGGCAAATTATAGGAATAAAATAAATCACGAACGCTTCAGCCGCGAATTGAGAGAATTCAAGTGTAAAGGAAGCAACTGCTTAACAGGATGCACGCCAGGTCATAATCGACTCAGTGTTCGTTGCCTCGTTGCCTATGAGCTCTCCCCCGGTTGGACGAGCACATTTAAGTGTCAAGGTTAGTGTGCACAGCTTGTGCACAGCCATCCACGAAGGTGTGCACTGCCACAGTGATCACTCTGCAACTTGTCCTTCCATGCACATATTCAACTCCAGTAAGCTATCTCTCAAGGAACCGCAGTCTTCGATATGGCGCAAGCAAATTCAAGACCGATATCCGAGCACACTGTGTGCCCCCGAACCCACTCCTCTTATCCTCCATATTTTGCCAGCAGTCCTTCAGCACCAAGCGACCGTCCTTCCGTTCCTTTGATGCCCCTGGCACCATCATGCCGTCCGCAAATGCTTCCTCTCTCCCACGTCTCGAAACGCGAGAGGTAGTTCTTCCTGTCGAACCTGCGCATGAAAGGGATCTTCAATGGGATTGCGAGGTAGACGTCGAGGGCAACGAAGAACTGGGCCAGGGGCGCGGCGCGACAATGTTGTGGAGGGCCCGCACAAATGCGTAGATGTCAATCCGCGGGCAGCGGAGGGTGATGCAATACCCCTCCAGCGCGTACGGCCGTCGCAACGATGGGAAGGGGGATAAACTGTGACAGGCATCCAGCCCTGTCGCACGCAAACAGAGGTGACAGAGGCGTTGCTGATGAAGTTCCTCTTGGAGAAGCCGCTGTAGCCTCAGAGATTGTAATTTGCGTAACATGAGGACGTCTCGGGTCTCCTCCAAAACTGTGCCCTGGGGCATCTCGAAGGGCGGGGGGTTCCGAAACGACAAGACTAAGACTGAAGGTGAGGTGCGCTCCGGCTGAACACCCGCCAGTTTCTGCGTGCGGTTCTTCCACGCGTGTGCTACACGCTCCCTCTTGTCCAGGAGTCACTCTGGATGGGTGGTTTTGATCACATCGTAAAGGCGATTGCACTTCTGTGCAGTGATGAAGAACTCAGATGCTGGATAGATGGAGGCATTCCCGTGTCTATGCGGGTATCCATTCCTACTGCAGCAGCAGCACAACAGCTTATCAATACCGGTGGAACCATCATTGGCAGGTGATACCACGTAACCCACTATATTCCGAAGCTGCACACTGCAGAGCAGCACCCAAACTCCACCGCTTCTGCCACAGACAAGTAGATTTCTCTTGACCCTTATGATTTCTTTTATGTTCTCCCACTCACGACCTTTGCATGACATCATATCTCTTTACTGGTTCGCCCAGGCTGCGGAAGTTCTGCTTGGTGCTGTGAGCCTCCACTATGTGTCGACTCTGGCAACCGCCCAAATGCACAACAAGGAGAAAAGAGGAGACCGAAACAATAGTGCGGACGGACGGCAGAGCATAACTAAATTGAACACCGAAATGGACATAAAGGACTGAAGGATAAAAACGCCAGCGGAACGCTCAATAAGACACAGCGACATAAGTGTTGGTAAAGGTGTCACTGGCAAATCCGCAATTCCATACGAGACCGCACAACGCTCCGCTCGCACAGAATTCCCTGTTCTCGCGTCCCCATGCCCCTTTTCGTGTTTCTACGCTGCGCTACACCGTCACACTTCCATCTGCACGAGAGGGCTACTTGATTTCCGCCGCGCGATACACGCCCGCTCGCATTTCCGCCACGCGATACATGCTGCACGCTCGCTGTTTCCCGCACGCCCATGCCCGCTCGCATTTCCGCTGCGCGCTCGCCATCTCTCGCACGCCCGCCCGCTCGCTGTTCGCACGCGCACGCCTGCTCACCGTTTCCTGGTTTCCCACACGCCTGCTCGCTGTTCCCTGCACGCCCATGCCCGCTCGTCGTTTCCCACACGACCACGCCCGCTCGTCGTTTCCCGTGCGCCCGCTCACTGCCTGCCTCCTCCTCCGCCTCGCGCTTCCTCCTCCACCTCGCGCTTCCTCCTCCGCCTCGCGCTCCCCTCCGCCTCGCCTCCCTCCGCTTCGCCTCGCCGGCAAAGCCGAGCCAGGCACCGAACGCAATAAAAACTGGTTATAGGACGAGTAGGGTATGAATATGGAGCTCGAAGAACGGCCGTCAAGGAGGAGTAGGACAACCAAGTCAAGAATGATATCAATATAACGAGGAGACGAACTCCGTCCAGGAGGAATAGGCCAACCAAGTCAAGAGTGGTATCAATATGACGAGGAGATGAACTCCGTCAAGGAGGAGTAGGACAACCAAGTCAAGAATGGTATCAATATGACAAGGAGACGAACTCCGTCCAGGAGGAGTAGGACAACCAAGTCAAGAATGGTATCAATATGACGAGGAGACGAACTCCATCCAGGAGGAATAGGCCAACCAAGTCAAGAATGGTATCAATATGACGAGGAGACGAACTCCGTCAGGGAGGAGTAGGACGACCAAGTCAAGAATGGTACCGATATGACGAGGGAAGGAATTCTGACAAGAAGGAATGGGTGAAACAGAGCGAGAACAATATCAACGCAACAAGAGGATGAATTCCGCAGTGAAAGAATTCGATCAACTCAAGAACTGCGCTGTAAAAAGGTCTCCACGCTGGAAAGGAGCTATCCAACTCGGGGAAAAGTAACAGGACAAAGGAGAAACGGGGTCTACGACACGAGAGGAGCTCGACCAGGCTGACGGCAACGTTATAGGAGTACCTCCGTCAAAGGGCACTCCACCAGCAAAGGAGAGGAGGAAAGCGGACTCCTTCAGGCCTAAAGGGGGTAGGAGCTACCTTGTGGGCTGAGGGCTGTGTCTAGAATGAAGAACACATGTCAGGACGATGTGCCGGTGGCTGGGCAAAGAATATAAAAACCTAGCGTATTATTCGAGAGTGGCATCTTGTATTTCCCCACCTAAATTCCTAAGGCTTTCACAAGCCGAGAAAGAACTCTTCCTCCGTCTTCGGACACGAGACGGACACCAAACCGAAGTACCACAAGTACAGGTTAAAGCAAGACCCGGAGCGCAAGGAGTGGCCAATCAGTTGCTTCCGGTAGGGAACTCCGACCAGAAAAAGGACCAGGTCGTATAGGAGATCCTGAAAACGATAAAACGCCA
The DNA here is from genome assembly GCA_029378395.1 of Mycena leptocephala. NCBI lineage: Eukaryota > Fungi > Basidiomycota > Agaricomycetes > Agaricales > Mycenaceae > Mycena > Mycena leptocephala. The sequence goes on along the minus strand of JARJLF010000755.1, from coordinate 8,921 downwards.
CATACCGAAGGTGGAGTGGTATCAAAACAGCCAGCAACAGAATTTCTGTTAGCGTGTAACTGTTCCAACCGAGTAGTATCGGAAGGCAAACGGTCCTTGACTTGGGATAATTCGGAGAAATCCAGTACCCATAGCCATCTACCAACCGGCACAGTCACCTCGTCAGCGAATATCTCGCCTCGAGGTTCAAGCGGAGACATAAAGAAAGGGGTCCCAAAGGAAGGGAATAGCGGAGTTTAGGCTACGACATTCGAAACAGGCCCCGAGGTCCCGCACATTAAACGGAGAAGAAGATCACAACGGAGAAATAAAACCGCAGCTCAGAAAACCCTACCCACTGCACAGAGCAAACACCCGGAGGAAGTAATGTGACTCTATCCGCGACTCTTTCCGTTCTCCCTCGAAAGGAGCCTGTATAGGATATGCAACCGAGTTATCGGACCCCGGAAAGCTGAAAAGGAACGAACTCCGTATCCCCCAGCGCACCAAGGCTTCTCAGTGCTCCGTGCTGAAAGCCTGTAAATAACAGATCCTGCCCACCCATCTAAAGATCTATCCCTTGTAAAACTTAACCCATCGTACTTCGAAGGAATAAAAACCACCCGACACTTGCTACACAAATTTCCCCCTAGAGGACGATACCTTTTCTGCTGTACTGTACCCACAGACGTAACATTCGTCTGACAGTCAAGAAACCACAGTCCGCATCACAGTGTGCCACCTCATCACAGGGCACAAAGTTTCTTGTCAGCATGATGAACACTTGATTAGGACCCAGATTCAGTTACAAAATCTACTTAGCTTTATATCTACCATATGTCTTAGACACAAAGGATATAAAACATGGATACAAAAAAAAAAAAAAAAAAAAAGGCATATAGTAGAACCATATTATAATATACTGATGAAAATTCCAATTGGGATGCTCTGTCAAGGACCACTCGATCTCCAGCATGAGGGACCTGCTTCTGCAATACATGAGGTGGGCAATTCTCTGCGTGATGGAGTTGGTGAGGATGAGCCTGCTATCAAGCTTGATGCTCAAGAGGATGATGAACAGAATGACCAGTGAGAAGAACTTGTCTTTTGTTTCTCTGGTCTGCTTGCACTTTTTTTTTTTTTTTTGGTGGTACGAAATCAGACAGGACAACTAACAATTGGTTAATGCGTAAGGAACAGAGGTTGTAAACCTCCGAGTGGAGTCAAGAATAAATATAACATGGAAAGAACCACCGGCCGGGGGAATGCACTAAGCATGAAGCAGCATGCAACTGTGTGGGGCTCCAAACCTATCGATTCCTGCCCCTCCTCCCGAGGGCTGGAGGGGAGGATGTGATGAAGGGGGCTCGGTACCCACTAAAACCCTGGGCTCTCTGATCCAATTTTCTGGCAGCTTATCCTCGTCCGCAAGTGTCGAGCTCCATGTTTGGAGTACGAGGGAAGTCTTAATAGAGTTCTGCTTGCCATATTTCGTATAGTTGGTAAGTACACAATCAAACTTAAAGCGGAGATTAATAGCATGCAGCCATTTATTGTGAATCTTGTTATCTGGCATTGGTCCTCCACCTTGTTCCAGATGAGGTAGATAGATTCAGAGATCAATATTTGATATAGGTGCGAGGCCCCTGGTAAAATGCAGCCCTTTTCATCTAAAATAGTTGTGAGTCCGCAGCCGAGGACACTGCCCAGGGATAGGTCTGGCCATATAGGGTTTTTGCATAGCCACAGATCCTTTGCTAGCTTCCAGACCAATTCCTGGCCTGGGTGTTTGCATTTCAGAAGGATGTGTTCAAGATCCTCCGGTTCATCACAGAACTGGCAGATTGCACACTCCTCGCATTCTGGGATATGTTTCCAGAAGGCCCCAATGCGGTGGGCAGAGTGGAGTGATTTCCAGAGGAAATTTTTCACCTGACATGTGAAATCCTTGTGTCTAATGCTCTTCCATACCTGGGCAGGGGTGGGCGAGTGGTTGAAATTGTTTTTGATTGCCGTGATCACTTGTGTGACATTGTTGACCGAGAACTTCCTCAACACAGGAGCTTTTCGCTCCCTGATCCCAGCATATGCTATCGCCTGTGTCAACTTTTCCAGCTTTGCACCGTGCAGTGTTAAAGTAGGGTCTGATTCAAAACAAAAAGGTCTTGTCATGGCATCCTGGCAGCCGTCCTTCGCAAGCTGGGTAACCTGTGCTCGTCCTGCCAGTACCTGCTTATTCGTCCCAGGGTCTCCATCCTCAAACAGCCTTGTTCCTGTTCGAGCTTTGAGCTCTGAGGCTAGAGCCCGTAGTGGCTTTTTATTGGCCATTTTTATCCATCCTCTGTCCTCCGAGGCCAGGAGACACAACATTGCGACTCGGACTGTGCTCCTTGAGCTATGAAGGATGAGGGCTTGTTCCCTCGATGTTTTTTGGACTGCCAGGAGGGTGGCTATTATTTCTGCAGTTTGTACATTCTGAGGCTCATCCTCTTGTGTCCTGAATGCTATATTCCGAGGGTCATCAACACCATACCAGAGTCCACCCCCAGATATTGTGAGACCATTGTTGTTTCGTCCAACCGCACTTCCCACAAAAATAGAAAGAGGTTCTCCATGGTTTGTTAGCTCACGCTGGGGACATGCCATCAGCTGGGTAGGATTATCCGATGGGGGTTCATGGGCAAAAATTCGGAAACCGTCCCTGAGGGAGGTGGCCTGAGGTGGGGCCTTAAAAGCATTTGGCAGCATTCCAGCCTCTGGGATATCCTGAAGACTTTGCGGTGGTCGTTTGGGGTCCCACTTTGGCAGAAGGCGAGAAAGTTTACGCTCAACTGCTGAGACACATGCTACAGGGTTGTCGCACCCCTAGGATCTCCTGTCATGGCTGCAGGCAATACATTTGCAAGTCGTGGAGGTACAGTGTGCTGGATCATTTATTCTGTTCAGTAACCTGAGTCCATCCTCAACGAGGACCACACCATGATTATTTCGGAGGCACTTGCAGGCCTCCGAGTTATTTATTTGCACTTGTTCTGGGTTTTGTCCGGAGTGATGCCAAAGCAGCATTTTACCCAGAATTTCGCGGGAGGGCAATATCAGATCAAACTCCACCCCATATTTCTTCGCACATTTAAGCATGGCTCTATGCCTTTTTGGCCATTTTCTTTCATTTGGGTTCCAGTCTTGGTAGAAAGAGTTGACAAGAGACTCTTTGTCAGCCCTGGAGTCAATAGTTACAATCTTCTGAAGGCGTCGATCAAGCAAGGTGGCCCAGGTTGCCTGATCGTCTGAATCAAGTTCAAGATAGGTCTTCAGCTTCATTAGCTGGAGAGCATCATTTCTGGCATTTAAGTCAAGGAGGTTCTTCCCTCCAACCTCTCTCGGGGCCATTAACATATCGAGGCTTACAGGTGAGGATTTTCCATCCCTGTTATATCCCGAGTCAAGGTCGGATGACCGGATGCTGGCCGGTCGTTCGGAAGCCGGTTACCAGAAGGAATTACTGGAAGATATAAAGATGACCAGTCGACCTAGGGAAGACGCAAGCACCACAAGAGAGTCGTATAGGGTGAGCGTTGCTATCTGGCCAATTGAGCAGAGCGGATAAGAGATAGACGTCCGGATGAAGTCCGGACGAGAGGACTCAAGGAGCCAAGCAAAGGATAGGAGGCTAAGCACGTTAATTATCAAACTGAAGAATACAACATAGTACATAGGGCTTAAATACGTAGACATATGTGTCACTACTATAAGTAGTAATGTCAAAGCAAAGTCCAAATTAGGAGATAGAAGTTCGAGTCAGACAAAGCGACATCTAAAACTGGAAGTTGGAATCGTGTGGACATACGGATAAACAGGAAACGCTCAGTAATCCTTCATTGCGTAAAAACCCGTTCCAAGCGGCAACTGGTTGGACCAGTTGCCGGAAACCGGAAGAGTGGCTGGTCGAGTCCGGCCGAAGGGAAGAATACCGGCTGAGAGCCGGGTGTATGTGCACGGATATAACAATCCCACAGATATTCTCGTAATGATTTTATCAAATGGTCCCGAATGTGTGGCGGCATTTCATTGACCTGTGTGAGATACTGGGTCATAGATCCAATAGTGATTTGGATTACTTGGCAGCGAGCTTCTAGTGTTAGATGAAGCAGCAACAGCATGGTTTAAGTTTAAACCACATCGTCTCCAACAATAGCCCGGTTCAAACCACCTTCCTATAATCATATAGGGAGCAGGCTTTGGTTTGAACCACAGTGGTTTAAACTGGTTTAAGCCATGGTTTAAACAGTGGTTTGAACCATTGTCTGAATGTGGTTTGAAATTATCGCGGTTTAAACCAGTTCAAACCAGATGGTTTAAACTGGTTTGAACCAAAGTTGTTTGGACATGTGTTTTTTTTTTTTGTCTTGACTCTCATTTTTTCCTCCTCTCTTAATATTAGTGACTGCCCGCCCGACTCCTTCCAAAAAAGGAAATTCATATCATTTGGACTCAAAAAAACACAGAAAATTTGTGAATAATTGGGAAATTTTTGTTCAAGGCACAAATAGATTGGTAGATGGCACCTACCAAAAATGGAATCCATCAAAAAATGAAAGTTGTAGCCCTCATTGAGCACTACAAGGTTGACCATTGACCATGGTGATCAGCTCACTGGTTGGGCCGAAAAAGGCAATATACTTTCAAAAACACGGTTTGTTTTAGGGAATGATTGGGCCATATCTCAGTAATTGCTGGACGGATTTCCACAATTCTAGTACTGTTAGAAAGCGGCTGAACAGGACTTTCAGATGGGGCCACTCACCAGGCATTCTACACCACTTCTATAATCAGCTATTTTTATTTTTATAGCTTGTATCTCGGAAACTGCTGGATCGATGATCCCCTCAAACAGAGAATCCCTGATATCTCAGCAGCCATATTTTTTGTATAGCTGGCAACAAGTGTCACTTGAAAGTGCTCATTCACCTCTGTACCACAATCATGGGTATTGATACAGCAGTTCCTAAGATACAAGCCAAATCATTCTATAAAAATAAAAAATAGCTGATTATGGAAGTGGTGTAGAATGCCTGGTGAGTGGCCCCATCTGAAAGTCCTGTTCAGCCACTTTCTAACGGTACTAGAATTGTGGGAATCCGTCCAGCAATTACTGAGATATGGCCCACTCATTCCCTAAAACAAACCGTGTTTTTGAAAGTATATTGCCTTTTTCGGCCCAACCAGTGAGCTGATCACCATGTCAATGGTCAACCTTGTAGTGCTCAATGAGGGCTACAACTTTCATTTTTTGATGGATTTCCATTTTTGGTAGGTGCCATCTACCAATCTATTTGTGCCTTGAACAAAATTTTCCCAATTACAGTCTAAGCTGTCTTAACCCATAGGGGGTGGTGGATGCTCCAGGGCATGGGTTACCGCAGATTTATGGGTTATCCCTGCCAAGAATGAGGCAAAATCCTTGAAAGAAGTATGGCTTATAGGTGATTATGGGTTATGACAGCTATGGGTTAAGACAGCTTTGACTGTATTCACAAATTTTCTGTGTTTTTTTGAGTCCAAATGATATGAATTTCCTTTTTTGGAAGGAGTCAGGCGGGCAGTCACTAATATTAAGAGAGGATGAAAAAATGAGAGTCAAGACAAAAAAAAAACACATGTCCAAACAACTTTGGTTTAAACCGCAATAATTTCAAACCACATTCAGACAATGGTTTAAACCATGGCTTGAACCGGTTTAAACCACTGTGGTTCAAACCAAAGCCTGCTCCCTATATGATTATAGGAAGGTGGTTTAAACCAGGCCATCGTTGGAGACAATGTGGTTTAAACTCAAACCAGCCTAGGGTACGATGAAGTGCCTCCCAACGAGTGAGTGCAGCATCTATTTTTTCAACAACTGGTGTCCACATCGCGAAGTTGTCAATCTTATTCCCTACATGGCCACCAAGAATGCGGACTGATTCCCCATCCTTAGCAATGTGTATGTTCGATGGTATCTGTGCATCTTGTTCATTCATACGCCGGGACTGGATCATAGATGCACGATAGGCTGGCGAGCCGACAGGGATGACTTCCGTTTTACCCATATTGAATTTTGCACTCGAGGCTTGGCACCACTTCTTCAGGAGCTTTTCTAGGTCCTCAAAGCTGTCGCTTTCGTCGAGGTATACTGTAGTATCATCGGCATACATTTTTACCAGTACCTTTTCAAGGACATGGGGGACTGAATAACCTTTTAGATTAGATTGCCGTAGCATATGGGCTAACGGTGTTATATCCCGAGTCGAGGTCGGATGACCGGATGCCGGCCGGTCGTTTGGAAACCGGTTACCGGAAGAAAGTACCGGACGATAACAAGGTGACCGGTCGGCCTAGGGAAGACGCAAGCACCACAAAAGAGGTGTATAGGGTGAGCGTTACTATCTGGCCAATCGAGCGGAGAGGATAAGAGGTAGACGTCCGGATGAAGTCTGGACGAGAGGACTCAAGGAGCCAAGCAGAGGATAAGGGGCTAAGCACGTTAATTATCAAACTGAAGAATACAGCATAGTACATAAGGTTTAAATACGTAGACATACGTGTCACTACTATAAGTAGTAGTATCAAAGCAAAGTCCAAATTAGGAGATAGAAGTTCGAGTCAGACAAAGCGACATCTAAAACTGGAAGTTGGAATCGTGTGGACATACGGATAAACGGGAAACGCTCAGTAATCCTTCATTGTGTAAAAACCCGTTCCGAGCGGCAACCGGGTCGACCGGTTGCCGGAAGTCCGGGAAGGACGGCCGTCGAGTCCGGCCAAAAGGGAGAATACCGGCCGAGGGCCGGGTGTGTGTGTGCACGGATATAACAGTATCCCCCTCTTGGGTTCCTCGCCCCGAGGAACACCAAGATACCGGTCGAAGACCGGTTGCGTAATGCGGTGGAATTCTGTGAAAAAAGAATATGGCTAAAATTTTGTCGCCTGAGTGTCGTGAAAAAGACAGCCTGACGGGCCGCCGGGCCGGCGGCCCGAAATCGATCGCTTATCCAATTGATCGATCATGCCATAAGTGAAAATTTCAATCTGCTTCTTGCCACCATCATCGTCCGACGACAAAATGGACGCCGCCCCACCAATCTCGGAACGAATGCCAACAACGCCGGCGATGGCAATGGTGGAGACGAGAGGCGGCCCGGCGAGGAAGGAGCCGGGGGAAGCGGAAGGAAGGATAAAGGGAAGGGCAAGATGACGGAGGCCCAGGAGGAGGAGGAGGAGCGCGAAAACGAGGAAAGGGAGCGCAAGGTGCTTGAGCAACGCCGCGAGGAGGTAATGAGCCAGGTGGCGGCCAACCTCGCGGCCGAGAAGGAGAAAATCCGGTCCGCCGAGGTTTTGGCCGTGGAACTCGCGCAAGCCTTGAGCGAGATGGAGGCTCTCGACGCCGCCCATCCGCGTTTCGCCCGGGAGTTGACCCCGGATCCGGTCGACACCCACCGGTCACCGACTCCATCCGGTCCAGTCGGAGATGAAGAGGGCCCAGTGTCAGAAGACTCGAGCGAGAGAGATCGCATGGCGGTATATTCCGAGGATGAGAACCGGGAAGGTGCGTCGCAGTGACCGGTTCCGAACCGGAAATGATTTATTTTATTTTTTTTAGCCTGCGAGGAATGCCAGAAGAACCAGCTCCGGTGTGAAGCCGATCCACCACACCGCTCGTGCAGACGGTGCCGGCAGAAAAAACTGCGTTGCACGAACACCGGGCAGGAGCACAGGACGAACAAGCGTCGGGAAGCGAAAAAGGCGAAGGAAAGACGGTCGAGGGGTGACCGGACGACCGGCCGTGTTCGGTCGGGGTCCCGGGTCACCCATCGTCGGACCGGTCGCTCAGCCCATCGAGCAAGTGATGGGTATGAGCGTCCGACGACGAGAATCGACGATCTGCGCGACCGGATCATCCGGTTGGAAAGCCTCACGCGCCACCAAGTGAGGCAAGAAGTGGAGATCGAGGCCTCTGCATGGTTTGTGCACGAGGGAGTCGCCACGCTGCTGGAACTTTTCCAGCATGCATATCCCGAGGCCATGCCGAATGCGTTGGCCTTCTTGCGTCAACAGTTGGAGTACTATCCTCCTGCTGGGGAAAATCCAGATCCGAATGGATTCGAGGAGTTCGTCACGAAGAAGTCGGCCGCGAAACGCAAGACGGAAGGGGATGGTTCGGACGACGACCGGGAGGCAGGACCGAGCCAGAAGAGACGCCGGTTGAAGAGGAAAATAGTTGAGGATGAGATGGACGTTGATTCGGACGTACCGGAACGCGACCGGTCGGTCTCGCGGGAGACCATAATTCAGACGGAGTGGCCTGCCGGTCTTCGGATGACCGACTCGCCACTTTCGGATGTTGAAGGGGTAGCCGGTCCATCCGGTTTGTCGGTCGAGGAGAAGGAGAAGACGCCCGAAGAGGTGGAGATCGAGGACGTGGCCGGTCCATCGGGGGACCCGAACGCGAACGCAAAACCGGTCGAGAAACCGGTCAAGGTGGAGGAGGTCCCGGTCGACGTCAACCGGCGGCAATACAAGATCGTGGAGGTCCCGCCGAGGTTGCCGGCGCAGCCGGTCATCGAGACCGCACCGGTCAATCAACAAACGCAGCCGGTGACGACCGAGGCGGATGGGGGAGCGTTGTTGGTACCGAAAACCGAGCCGGTTTTGCTGCCCATGCCACTGGCCGATGTTGAGTTGTCGGAGGAGAAGTTGAAAGAATTGAGGATTACCACGCACAAGAACGACGAGGGAAAATTGGTAATCGAGATCCTCGACTCGGATGATGAAATGCCAGCCGAGGAAAAAGGGAAGGAGAAAGAACCGGATAAGGAGCCGGAAGCCAAAGATGGAGATGAAAAGGCGCCGGACTCGTAATTGTAAAATAGATATCTTTCTTGAGAATTTTAGCACACCTTGTA